>BDIU01000282.1:0-53668 GCA_002118135.1 Trebouxia sp. TZW2008 | reverse complement strand
CAAGCCTGGTGGCAGTCACCCCAGCTTTGATGAAGGCCTGAAGTGGCTGAGGAACTTGAGGTCGACCGATCGACTGTGACGTCACAGATGATGCACTGGCTTGTATACAGCTTGTTGTGCCGTGATCATTGACCCACATCAAATTTGCAATGAAGGGGTTCACTCAGTGACATTTTGAGCATGCATGCTGTTGGTGTTAAACCTGTTGCTATCATTCTGCTGGCTGCTTGACAAAATTCTGTAGCACATTGTTGTACAAGAATTTGCCAAGATTGCTGTCATCAGATGCTTTGTGTCGGCGGACATGTGTGCATGCATAGTTTGTCAAAGCAGCCATGCCAAGCATTTTTGGCCTGTTGATATCACCCAGTATCTGTGCAAGTGCTTTATTTGTATGTCAACATGCTCATATCACCATTTGATGGCAGACATTCTCTGTTTGCAAGTCCTGCCTGTGATTGCATTGCACTGTTTGCAGGTTGCAGTGCATTGCCAGTTAAGCTCATTACCAACAGCATTCTGGTCAACAACTCTACAATGCAAGGCTTTCAACTTTTGCATTATACCTTTTTAGCATGCAAACAGAATTGCATATCTGCTATAGGCAACAGACTTTTCAGCATTTTGCTCAACACTTCTGCACTGCAGGACTGCCCATGACTGCAGTTTGTGCTGTCAGTAATCTAACTTGTTTGCTGCAGGCAACAGTGCTAGAGCAAGCAGCAATTTGATCAGAGTTTTGACTGGCAATTGTGACACTGCGTGACAGTTGAGCTGTGTGTGACTGCTGCAGATCAATTTTGATCTGCAGCTTTAAAGTTGAGCTGGAGCAGCCTGTTCAGGACCCAGAAACATTGGCTGCAGCTGGACAGTGGCATGAAATCAGGCCCATGGTACAAGGCATGATGCAGAATCAAACTCAGAAACTGGCTGAGTGGCAGGACTCTCCCCAGGCAGTGCTGCAAGCTGCACAGAATATGCATGATGCAGTGTTGAGTGCTACTGTCATTATGCATCTGCCATCTTCACGGCTGTCGTGCATCAGAAGCATGCTGGCACCTGACAGCCTGAGTCCCTGCACACATCCTGACTGCAAGCGGCCTGGGTGCCAGGGCAAAAAATCACTAGCATCACCGGCAAATCACCCTTGAAGATGCGCATCATGTTCCCGCATCACAAGAAAGAGCGCAAGTGGAAGAAAGCTGTGATTGCGTTTGATGTGCCTTCTCTGGCGCAATGCAATGTTGCAAGATGCTGCATCTGAGCAAATCAATGCCATCACTGATGCTGCAATTACAGCTGCCACAGCCAGAAGTGATGCAACGGCAGATGCTGCAGTCACGCAAGTTGCACTCATGCATGCAACAGCTGTTCAGACCACACTGACAGCAGATGTCACAGCCATCATAGCATGTTCTGACGATGATGAGGATTCAGATGCTGACCTGAACACTGTTGCAAAACAGCGCTGCTATGTCATCTGCTCAGATTCTGACTCTGAGTGTGACAGTCAGCCAGAGCCTGCAGCTTAGCCACTCCCGGAGTGGAGTCCACCTTTGAGGCAATGTACACCAGCATACAACACAGGCAAAGCAGCTGCTAGTGTTGTTGTTGCGCTGATGATGGCACTGCTGATGCTGCAACCTGCTTAGGCTGTATGACACCACATTCGACCGCGTTCCGCTGGTAGAAGGCGTGCGATTTGTGTTCGACTAAGCTGAAGTTACAGCCTGACTTTCAAAGGCTCTGAAGTACATGATCACATGGCTGCTTCAAATCTCTCACCCACAGGTAGCAGTGTCAACCTCTGGAAGGCATTCATTCTAAGCCACAAGCCTACATGATGCCATACTGTGCAAGCAAGCCACATCAGTTCAACTATGAAAATGCACATGGTCGTCAAGTCTTATTGCTGGCACTGGCTGTAAAATTGCAATGAAATTTCACCTTTGCAAATGAGCTATCAGTTAAAGATGCACGTTGTTGTTACCTATCAAGGCAGCACGCCTGTCAGCCTCGATGGAGAGCAGAGGCACAAACTTTTTAGGACAAACTTTTGCTTAATGCCAGCAGTCGAGTCATGTTGAGCAAAGTTGCCTCGTTTTGAGTCAAGTAACAAAGTTTCAGTAAGCTTGTACTGCACACAGTAAACGGCAAACTTGTAACAGGGTTGTACAGGCTGAGCGGTTTTGGGTTACTGATATCAGCTCATGATCAGGACACGACGTAATTTCATCTACTCTCACTTCAGAACAATGGTTGCAAATGATAGGTCTACAGTGCTGAATCAGATGCACTATTTGCAAATCTTGCCATGCACATTCATTCAAGCGGAAGAGGATGAGGCTTGCAATCGATTCGCAATTAACACAATGCACAAGTGTAAAGGATCCAGTGCATTCACCGTACACTTTGTCAGTTTGGACATCAATGCGACGATCGAACAGCAACAACAAGAGATGAACGTGTCACTAGTATGGTGTGGTTTGCAGCATTGGTTTGCGTTCAATAAACATTGCATGTTAAGCCCAGCATAAGATCGTCAAGCTCGTTGCATAGCAGCTGCAATGAAAGTCCTTGCCTAAACGGAGAGGCAAAACAACAGGATCAAGCAAGCACTCCCTGGCTCAATGTAATGCAACTTTGTGACCTCAAGCAAGTCAGGAAATTCACTATCCGTTGTATCTTTGCGTGAATGGGCCAGGAGGCATATATCGTCAACAAATAAAGAGTGAGACCACCCTTGAATTTCCCGTCTCCTTTCATTGCCTCCACACTCGAAGTCTTCATCAAACTCCATGAGACCAATGCTTGCCTCATATACAGCTTCATCAGTCGTTGTAGGTGATGTATGCAGTTGAGTCTGGTAATGTTGCGTTAGTTTGGAGAAAGTAGGATCCCAGTCAGGCTCTCCAAAGCATTTGACGCTACTCTTTACAACTTCCTGCAAGACATGACAAGACAACCTCTAGTGACCAAAAGACAAAACAGTGTCATCCCGCTGTATACTGATGCATGTAACTCAGCCTCCCTTTGACACCAATGTTGTGGATGACACCTGCTTCAGCACAAGGCAAAAGCAAGATGCCTTGTCCCTCAATTGACTCGAGCAACACAACACAAGACTGTGTAGTCACTGTTTGAACTCAATATATTGCTTGAGGCAGGAGATCAAGAATGAATGTGCGGCATACAGCAGAAAAAGCACATTTGACATCGTCCACATGTACAAGGCGCTAGCACATAGAACATAAGATGACACCTTTTGTTCTTTGCCTTGCATGCTTCGCTCGCACTTTTGTACGCCGTGTAGTCGTTGTATCAGTGCATGATGCACAACAAGATCTGGCATGTATTGCTCTGTTTGAGTACGAATGCACACGGTCTCAGCTGTTCAAAGGAATGTGTTGCTCAGCCATGATGACCTTGACATGATGCAAGATGTTTGATCTGTTGCATGATTGATTGAGATTGCTAAGGCAAGCAAGAAATGCTACGATAATGCGCCTCTACATTGCGGACTGGTTGGTTTGGTTGCATCCACAAAGACTTTGCAATTCAATGCCTGCCCACATGACTCAAGGGCCCAAAGCAAGTGTTCCCAGGTGTAGGCGTGAGGCTCAGTGTTTGGGGAGATGCAAGCCAGATGCTGGTAAGCATGAAGAAGACTCTTTGGCTTTTGTCATGGGTGTGTAAGCTCACCAAAGTTGTTCACGTTGCTGACAACTGTCAAAAACAGAGTGTGAGCTGCTCTTTATAACAAGAAATGCCAATGCAACATGTATGGTTTATAGCTGACCTGGGAATGGGTATTTGTCTGCAACCGTTCCTTGACAAGCGGGAACACCAAGTGCTGTAGTAGCAAGACTGCAGGGTCATCACATGAAGCCTCTACAACTTGTGCCATCAGTGGCCCCAAAACCGTACATCCTTGTTCAAGCGCATGCACTGATTGCTTGTGTTGTTTGTGCAACTCCTCATAGACATCTTTGATCTGTGCTGAGCTCTTCAATCTGGGCCAAATGTCCTGCACAGTCACCTGTGCGCGTAAATTCTATGCTGCAGACAAGTTTGCATGAACATCTGCAGATGTTAACAGCATGCCTTGATACTATTCACAATGGTCAGCAATCATGCAATAGTAACTCATTGTTTGCACTGGATGTCAGTCCAAACCAAGTAGGATGTCAAACTTGGTTTTGCAAAGGCAGACTGTGAACCAATGCCTTGTGTCTGATTGTCTTGGTCAACTTGGATTGCACATCACCAGAGTTTTGCCCAAGGATGTAGGAGTCAAGACCCACACTGAAATTGTCGGCGGACCAGTTGTAGCAACACATTTGTGATGCAAGACACAAGGTCAGGCAAGGGTTATACCTTATGAAAATGCCCATTGATATATCGCAACTGCTGATGAGTCATGCCAGGGCCCACCCATGGTCCTGGTGTTGCAGCTTGAATCTCCAAGCCCGTCATTATGTCCCGTAAAGCTCTGACTAAGGCGTCCATCTGCTCCTCCCATGCATAAAGTGAGCTGTGCTCCTCCTCGTTCCTTCTTATGCAGCGCTCTAAATCCTCTTTCTCCTTGCATAATGTCTGCAACAAGCCTGTGCTGAGCTGCTGATCAGTTGTGAGGAGTTGGGCAACTGAGCATAGGGCATACTGTGACGCCATGCATGTGACAACATCATCCCTAAAATGATGAGTTAGCATGTTGCGAACTTATGTTCAAGTCTAAATTGCAGCTCTTACTGTGTGTGAGACCTGCAATGCAGATGCAACATTTGGGCTGCTGTGATGATGTGCGCATCAACACCACTAAAAGTGAGCACAACATTGGTCGATGTTCACGTTCGCGCATCAATCGCCTATCTATGCAACGTATGGTATTGGGTGACAGGTTACAACATTTGCCTGATGTATATTTTGACAGAAAGGTTAGCATCAGGCAATCACCTGAACGTTGCAAGGCAGGGCTCAACACAACAAACACTCAGCTATGCAGAAGCATGCCAAGATGTGGTTGATACAGCACATTGCACTTGTCAATGTGCTGAACGCCAAGCACTGATGCTGACCTTGACTTGACGGAGCACCTTGGCCTTAGCCTTAGCTTTTGTGGCAAGCTCTCCTTGCATTTGTGCTGCAACCCAGGTTTTGTGCTGCTGACTGGCAAACTCATCATTGGAGTGCAGCGCCCTAGCATCACGCTCAATGGCCTTTTCTACTGACTCCAAGTGCTCAATTTCTGCCTCAGCCTATGCAGCAAACATATGAATTAGCAATGGTGATGCTGCAGGGTTTCCAGACCCGCAAGACAGGCCAGTTGCAACAAAGTAGACTGTATGTAAAACAGGATGGGCTAAAGACAGACAGTCTGGGGAAAGTTGGCAAATTGAAGCAATGCCACACAGCATAAACAATAGCACAACACAGGTGATTGAGGCAGGATCAAGGTGGTTGGTGCACAAAGACTAAATATAGGGTGACATAGAAAGCAAGCAATGATGGGCTTGCACAAGAGCTTACAAATGAAAGGAAGCAAGGGCAAGGTTCTATGTTAGCGACTAAAGCAAACCAGGTAAAGATGCTTTAGCCAGGGTGAAACAACGCTGTGCATTGCAAGACCAGCAGAGAGGGCCAGACCAAAGCAGACCAGCAGATCAACTCAACAGGCAATTACGTGGACGGCACTGTCTCAGCCAACTAGTCCCTGCAACAAATTGCACAACAGCCAACTGAGCTGCAAAGCAATGCTCGTGTGTCTTGCCTGGGCCAAGCGTTGATTGACCTTGAACTGCTCCTTTGCCAAACGATGAGATTCTGCAACATTGATAGCCAGCTTTGCCTGTGTGACTGTATGTTCTTGCCGGATCATGCATATCAAGGCTTCAGACGGAAGCTGTTGCTCAGGATTGGAAGGCTCGCGCCTGCATGCATTGCAGATAGAGCTTTGAGGCTTGCTTATTGGCAACATCAGCACTTGACAACACAAGAATGGGTCAAGCTGTTGCAAAACCTGATTACTGCTCTACAAGCACTGTGAGACAGGCATGCGTAAGCAACCAACGACATATGCATAGCGATCCAGCATACAAAAAGGCTGCTGCCATGTTGAGCTAGGAAAGTGAAGCTAGCAATAGCCCTTGAAAAGCAAAAGCATAGTTTGCAAGACAATGTGTGTATGCAGACTGCAGACATGCATAAAACGCTGCAAAGTAGTTGCATCTCTGAGGTGCATCTGATCACAAATGCCATGGCCACATCTGATGCATGTATGCCGGCTGAATACAAGGCAAAACCTGTCAGCATTTTCAGCTCAAGCTGCTTGCATTGGCATCCAATGGCACCTTGCAGGTGCTTGACTATCACACCTGATGTGAGACCAATCTTGCATCTGCTCTCTATCTTGCTTGAGGCGTTGAGTGGTGGTCTCCAAATTGTCCAGCTCCTTCAGTACAATTGCCGCATCCAGCAGTGCTCTGATCAGCTGAGAACATGCTTTGTTGGCTGTGCTTGTAGATGTATCTAGGCCTGAGTGCACACAACAAGAGCTGTCACCTGGTGTAAGGCAGGCCTTGCACAACCTTTATGAACAAAAGTAAATCTATTGAGCAGATGCTCTTGTATGCCAGGCCTGCTGCCAGAAATGCACTTGCAATGTATGTGGTCAGGGTTAAAGCCCTGCAACAATGCAGCACAGCAACCTGATAACACTTCAATATGGCATACAAGTGACCATACATGAGCTGAAGCAGACTATCATGACGTCAGGCACACAGCAATGCGACTAGCAGATTGCATGATCATCATCACACAATGCTACACGGTGACAGTGTCTGATTTGATTTTTCAAAACCGTTGCTTGAAGACAGGCTTGCTTACTTTCAGCATGACCAACAGTAACACTTAAGCAAGGCAGTGCTCTGTCTCACCAGGGAATTGCAGGGCCTCGAAAGGCTTTGGCTCCCCGCCATACACCCACTGCAACAAAGAGCTGTCACTTACTGGCTTGGCAGCTGCAGTGGGAGCCGCTGAGCCATTTTGTCCTGCACCAGATGATGACAAGGCATCATCAGTGGCTGAACTGGAAAGCGGGCCATCCTCCATCATTGTCCAGGAGATTTGGTGAGGTGCTGTTCTGACATGATGTGGTAGAGGGCCGCGCTGGTGGTGGCATTGCACAACGTCTCTCCATTGCTGCTGTACCACCACCCTTGAGCCATGGCTATCGATCACATTATCAAGAGGGTCAAATCGCCGGAAGTCGATTCCCATCTGCAATTCAAACAAACACAAAGAATTGGAGAGCATTGCATCATACTACCTGCTATATGCGCCAAATGACTCACATCAATCGTCAAAACCAAGCCACAAAACTGCAAATGGTTTACATCATTTGGCGCAAGGCCAACAAGGTTTCCTACGCTAGCCAAGTCCTGTTGCAACTATTTGAAGCTCATCATCCAGCCAGTTGGGACAAGATTTGAACAAAAGCGTCAGTCAGAGCCCTATCTGTGTTGCAACTCGAGGAGGTGTGCTGTGACTTGCAAGCTGGATTGGCCAAATTATATCAGCTCAGATGCTCACCTGCGGACCAGTGAGTCTAACAAAATCAGCAAGCTTCTTTTCAGCCCATGCAGTGAGCTGTGAAACACTTTCAGGAATCCCCACAGCTACTGGGTCTATCAGTTGGAAGACAATGTATTCAAAGCAGCTGTCTGAATGTGGCTCTCGGCTGCGTAGACTTGGAGGCTTTAGGTCCCACAACCAGTGCTGAATTGGGCAAGCGAAAGCACTGTGCCTACGATGACAGAAATTGCTCATGACATGCTGCTACTCAACTTGGAACGTAGTACATCATGAACACCGGTGCTGCACTGCACAGTCAGCTGCAGGGTCCATCTTGCAATCAGCCGCAAGTCCATCTGCTGCCAACAACAATTGCAACAATCGCATTCAAACTGCAGTTCAGCATGGACGTGTCATATGTGACACAGAGCCTGGGCAGAGGAGTACGAGCTGGCAATTGCTCAAGCTCTCAGGCTTGCAGCAGAATGGACAAGCAAACACCAATGGATTACAACATCACTGCCATTGAGCTGATGTAGCTTATTGTGCATCTTTGCACATTTGCTGCCAAGCCAAAACCAAAGAGCTTGCAAACCATTGGGTCTTAAAGACAGCCAGGCAGTGCTGAAAAGGCAGTGAACTCACAGGTATGCATGCTCCTCTACCAGATGTTGGCAAATGAGGTTGAGCACAGCACTCTCTCTGACCACAGTCCAAGGCTTCTCTTTGCAAAGCTCCTGCTGACTCAGCTTGAAAGCCGCTACTGCCTGCTGGATGCCCTTCCTGCACAACAGCCAATGTGCCTATGTAAAGCTGTACTCAGTGACAAGCTTTGGCGTGCATCTAGCCATTATGGTCAATTTCAAGCAAACGGTTGCCAGGGAAATGGCAACAGTGACAAGTGAAGACTAGCGCCCACTACATGCTGGAGATGAGGTCAGCACGCCATTGATAATTGCAGTCCTATCAGCTAACTGCCAGTCACTGCCCAAACATCCACTGCATTTGGCAATGCATTCTGCAAATGAGTGGCATGCAGGTTTCTGGAGAGCTCACAAGCGTTGATGAAGGGCTTCTGTGCTGCCAGTGAGACCAGCTCTGTTATTGCTTAGGGCTGCCTGTATTCTTGGATGTTTCACACAAGACGCCAGGTCAGCAGGCAACACCTTGGTCTCTATATACCTCCTGCACCAGAGTGTTGCACTGACTTGCAGCAAGGATTCAGCATATACCTCCTGTTGGACAATACTGAGAACATCAACTTGGAGCAAAAATCAAATTAAATCCAGGTGTCAGCACCTGGCTGAATTTTCAGAATACGATTCAGCTTGCAAGCTGTGTTGCATGCGCAGTTGCGTGTCAAGCTACAAGCTGTATTGCATCCCTTTGGGATGCTTGTACATGTGAATTGTGCCTGCCAGGGTTTACCTCAAAGATGTTGGATGATCAAATGCCTGTCCATGAGCCTGCCAGCGCCAGCGCTTGCAGTGGCCATCGCTGCGCAGCAAGTTGCATGCTTTGGTCAAGGTGTTGCTGAGCTCCGGTTGCTCTGCAGCATACACAGAAAATAAGCACTGCAAAATGCAGAAACCAGCATCTCCTCCAGCATCAAATGAGGTCAGCCTGTCAAGGTGGAACTTTGCAGGTGCCTGCACACATTGGTACTGTATTGTTGAGCCTGTGAGACACACACTGCCTGGTCATGCTGCAACTGCATACCTGGAATACTGCTGCTGCAGGCAATGAGTTTTGCCAGCTGCACAAATTGCACATGCAAATTGGATGCCTTTTCATTGCAGGCAGCAGGAAGTGAAGGTTTCTGTGGCTGCTACATTGCCACAAGTTTGCTGGGTGAGCATGGTTGGTGCCATCTTTGCGTGAGGTCTAAAGCCAGTGAAACATGTGCATGTGGCCCTTTCTTGAAGGGGCTGTCAACAGATTCAAATGCATACAGGCACCTTGCACTTCCAGTGTGACTGTGCCACCATGCACAGATTGGCAAGGACTTGTCTGCTGGTGACTGTCGTGGTTGCATACTGTTCAGTAGCAGTACTGAAATGTAGGATTGAGGGCTGCAGCTGGCTTAGCACTGACCTTTTACATATGCAGCTCGCGCATACAGCAGGCGCTGGTCAAAGCTTAGCAGCTTGGCTTTTTGCACCTCAGATGCCTTCTGCCAAAAGTCCTGCACCTGCTTTGGAACCTGAACTTCTGGCAAATCAGCTGCCTTGCGGTCCTGCAAGTGACCAGGTTGATATTAGTCAAAGCCTTGCCTCAGGAGCAACAGGTCTATGGGACTGAGAGCCAGCTACAAGGCGTTGTACTTGCTGTGCTTGAAGGGGTGTTGACCCTGGTGCTGCATCTCTGCCAACGCTGTTGCCTTTCACATTTTTGCGCTTCGTCATAAGTGCTGAAGTCTGGTGATGTAGTGTCTTAAGCTACAAGCGCTTCGGCTACATCACCACTCACGTGCAAATCGCATACCAAGTGTAAGGTAGGCATGATGTGCGCAGTTATGTTGCATCTCGGTTGCAAGCTTGAAAATTCAGATCAGAAAGCTCAGCATGCAAGTCAGTGGTTGCGCAACTTTTCTCAAGTACTCAGACGCCTGACGCAGCGAGCCTGCACTTGCGACATCCTGCAAAATTGTTAGCGTTTACCGCGTACCGTTTCGGGGTCGAGGTATAACGCCACCAAGTTTACCTCACATAGCGACAAGTGCACTGGGCCCCTGACCCCCCTGGGTGGGTCTCGCCAAAGTCACCAGCATCACCGGTGCACACTGGCAAAGCTGGCATACATGGTGCCATGATGGGTTGACGTGCCGTGCCTGCATTAAACACAGCCCCAAATGTAGTCAGCATGCATACGACAATGACACTGATGCATTTTTTCACTACAACGCAGACTTTGATACACGTGTCCACCAAATGCTGCTGACAGGCTACGAAGGGGTCGCAAATGGCTCAAGTGCGGACTCCAACAGGCCCCTCTCGCTCAGAGCTGAATTATTCGCTGCAGATCTCCGCCTTCAACCCTACATGCTGGCCATGCGTATCTGCATGCTTTCTGCATTCATGTCCTTGCTTCACATGGAGAAAATGGATCCCAGATGTGGAGAGAGAAAGAGTCAATTTACATGTTTCAGATGCAGGGCTCAGGTCTCAGATCCATTTGGCAGTTTGCCTGGAGCAGAAGCCCTGGGCTGCTCATCAATTTAGCCCTTTTTCTTCTTTCTGCCCTTTAGTCCGAGCTGCTTGCCACATTGGACAGTCGTAGTTCTCTGTGAGCAAGTCTGATCAATGTAGGCACATTGGACGCTGATACAGGCATTGATCGATGCTGAAATGCCGTGTGTTGCAGACTGCCGAATAGCTAAGCGACAAATCTGCGACACCGCACAGTGATCAGCGTCGGAGTCGAGCCTGATCACGCGAGCTCAGGCCTTTCCCTGACGTGCATACACGTTTTCAATGGATGAGTTTCTTCAGAGTCTGCACCGTGATCAGGTACCGAAATGGTCACAGCATTATCTTGCGTACGAGGACTTACAGAATCAAGTCGAGGCAGCGGCTGCTGGGAGTGGGAACGACGAGACTGCAGACCAGCGACAGAAGGATGTTCAAGGCAGGCCACGCCCTCTGCATGATGAGGCATCTTGTGCAAATTTCACTCCTGACGCTTGCTCTGTCTGCAGCCTCACTGGAAAGCGAGATTAAGAAAATCTTATCTTTTTATCAGAAGAGTGTTGACAGCATACAGCAAGACCTTCAGCAGCTTGGCGAGTCTTACAATAAGTTACAACAGTGCATGTCAGATCAGCAAGGGCAAGACACCAACAGGTTGCAGCTGGTGGATAGGCAAGTCTGCAAGCTTCAACAGACCAGCGAGCACACATCAAACCTGCTGCAGGTCAGATGAAGATTGAGAGGAAGCTGTCATGTTGACTTCTTGTAAGATCAACTCAATCGACCGTGATCATCTGTTGTGCAGTATGTGAGCCTGAATGTACGGGGAATACGTAAAGTCCTTAACAACTTCAAAAAGAAATTCAATCTGCAAAAGCCAAAAGAGGGCTGCATTGCTCTTGAAGTAGATCGCCCTCACCATCCAGGCTCCAGCACATTTCAGGTCTGACACACCGCGCTCCATTCTGGATGATGCATTGTTCCAACTGAGTGATCTAGACATGCAAAGGCCTTTAAAGCCATGTCCTGTGTAATTTGAGAATTTTGTGTCCAAAGACTTACATGCAGTAGCAACCCAAGAGTCGTCGTGTCAGGCATCTGGAATCAGCAATTTTGCAGGGACGAGCGCGTGTCTGCTTGACATTTCTCTCAAAAATTAGTACAATGGTGTGCCAAAATGCAGACAATGTCCAACTGCTAAGCATTTTCCTATGGTGCAGGGCACTTCATTGCCAAAGGAGACAGCTGACCAGCTGGACAATATGTTTGAGCATGCAACTCTGGAGTCTGCTGCCAGCACTATCAAAGGTCAGCACCAGCAGCTTTGCCAATGGCAGCAGACACTGCAGAAACAGACAGGCCAAGAGGGTCAGCAAGCAAGAGTATCTGCAGTGCAAACACAGCGACAGATGCAGGAGGTCATTCACAGGCAAGGAAACTCACGTTCAACCCTCTCGTCATGCTGTTGTGATTTTGAGCTACATGCATAACCATACTGGAGCAACATATCATGATGCTTCTGTTGAAAGAGTGATGATGCTTGCTGTATCAGCTGCATTGCCAAGTGGCCAGGCAACTGGCAGCTTCAGCTGCAGATGAAACGCAGCACTGTTTTGTGTCATGAGTATGCAACACAGTCCTGCAGGTTGGATTGCTCAGACTTCTGGGCTGAGCGCAACACTGATCTCATCCACACGATTACCAAATCTGAAAGATGGGCCGGCATCTACGAGGAAGCTCCTGGCGACGACTCAGCCACAGGAGGACTTGCTGGCTTGGCCATCAACTGTGCCTGTGCAGCTCTGTACATGGTCAGTACCTAGCTCAAGCAACAGAAACAGGCAAAGTATGCCCGCTGCATTTGATGCTGCTTACCATTGTTCGCGTCTTGCTTCTGGCCAGTTGGCACACTTGTTGCAGCTGTTTGATGATGCTGCAGGCCAACTATCAGCTGATTTTGCCAGATATAGAAACATACTTGGGGCACATTGGGTCTGACTCATCCTGGGCTGGCATTGTCATTGGGTGCTGTGATGTGGCCACTCTACCAGGGGCACTAGGTGGGTTTGCCACAACTGTGCATGCTGCTGTATGGAGACCTTTGTTGATCTGAGTGTCATACATGTCTGACTCACGGCTGCTGCCCTACGCCTTTTTGAGATGCTTGTGTACAGTTTGTTAAGCTGTTAACGAGGTGTTGAGCTGAATTGCATAGCAGCAAGATTAAAAATTTTCAAGCACATGCTGCTGCATACCTCTGAAAGCAAGCCACAGCTCAAGCATGCCAATGTCCAGGACACAACAGCTGGACATTGAACCCTGTTTCCTGCAGGCTACAGCCTGTGGACCAATCGCAGCTTCAAGGCGCCGCTTATTGCAGCCGCTCTAGCCTGCATAGTAGGCAACCTGCTATATGTCATGGGCTATGATGCCAAGGCACTGTGGATACTGCTGGCATCCAGGCTGATGGTTGGTTTTGGTGAGCAGCAAGTCTTGAGCTTTGCAAATAGCATTTGCAGTCACCGTGCAAGCCAATCACATTGGCAGCTTTTGGATGTTTTGTATGTTATTTGCACATTCCCATTTGCACTCTGTTGTGCGTGCCGGGGCCAGCAGATCCAGCTAGATGGACAAAGCAGAAGTGCCATCACCTGCCTTCATTGATCTACTTGTAGCCTTTGAAAGTGTGCAGTCAAATTTCTAGATAGAGCTTTTGATGCCTATATCCTATCCTTAGGTCAGATCACTGCCTTGAAGTTTTTTACATGGGCATTCACTCTTCTTGCTTGCCAGGTTGTTGACAGGTCACTGCTGAATTTCAGGTTCTGCCAGGACTGTCAACAGGCGCTATATAGCTGACTTCATCAGCAAAGAGGACCGCACCAAGGCCAGTGCAGGTGTGCAAAACTTTCAATATCTTGAACAAAATTCAGCATTTTCCCTGCTTCGTCACAAGCCACCGTCACATCCTTTAATGACAGTGCAAGAAAGCCATTGTGCTGCATTATGCAAGCGCTCTCCCACCTGTCAATTTTGTTTTTGAGCGATGGTAGCCTTGTGTGCAGCAGCAAGTGCTGCACTCACTGGGCACTATAGTGCATGACTCCGCTTAACATGGTGTTACACTTGCAAGCTAAGCACTTGTCTGAGCAACAACATTGCTGTGCATGTAGCGTTTGTGACGTCCAGTGCGGTGGGAATGGCGTGTGGGCCCTTGCTTGCACTGCCTCTGTCATACTTGCCGGAAGCTTCTTTAGGCCCCATCAGCATAGACCCTGTCACTGCTGGCGCCTGGGTCATGGGCGCTTTCTGGGTCATATACCTTCTGCTCACCTTGGCCCTCTTCAAGGAGCCAAAGTCTGGGTGAGATTGTTACCTCTGCCATATTAAGTGCTGCCTCGGGTTGTCAAGACAGAATGCTTGCCCAGCTGCATGCCTTTGCAGCTGTGAGCACAACATGATACTTGCAGTGTTCAAAAGCGCCATGTGTTATCGCAAAACTTGTTTGGGTGGCAAAGAAAAACGAGTATGTCTGGTCTGCGCGTGACCTGCATGACATGAAAAGGTCAATTTCTGCATGAAGGACTTTGGCCTGAGCTGTTCTACACATGCATGTCTTGCTGCTCAGGGATAAAGATGAACAGGCAGGACACACTACTCGTGATGAAGATCAGCCTTTGATGAATTTTTCAGACAGGCAATCAGATGCAGAAGAAGGGCAAGCTCAGCGATCCAAACAAAGCAGTGAGCAGGGCGAGAGCAGAGACAGGCAGCAGCTGGCTCCTACCCTCCTTATGTTTTGTGTTCTGTTCCTGGTCAAATTGGTCCAGCAAGGCTTTCTCAGCAGCTTGTCGACTTTTACGTCCCAGTTGTATGGTTGGTCGCCATCACAGTCTGGCCTTACTCTGGCGGTGTACGGCTTCTCCCTTATCCCCCTGAATCTAGCAGTAGGCAAAGCCTCAAATAGTGTCAGTGACCGGATGTTTTCAGCAGTGCTGTTGGCCATCATAGGAGTAGGCTCAGCATTTTGTATCTGCAGCGGCAAGCCAATGTGGCTGTTTTTCCTTGGTGGTGCGTTTGTTTTCATGGGGTCAATGACATTGGAGGGCTCTGCTATGAGCTTGCTGAGCAAAGTGATGCCTCCCAATTTGGCAAACGGAACTTTCAATACAGGTCTGTTGACGACAGAAGCTGGGGGTTTTGGCAGACTGGCTGGTAACTTGGCAAATTCAGCCTTTTCCAAGCTTGCTGGGCTTTCAGGTGGCAGCAGTGCCTCTGACGTTTTCACCTTTGGTCAATATCTGTTTGGACTACTGACAGTACTGGCTGCTGGCAATGCTGCATACTTTGGCAGTATGTGGAGCAGGGTAGGAGACTGATTTTACGACTTCAGCTCGTGAGCTCAATTATGCTCTCAAGGGGTGCCCAGGAGCAGTTTTGGCAAGTGCAACCTCGTAGGGGTGATATGACATGGGACACATCACCAGTGAGTATCCTGCTTGTTTGTTCTTGACTGATGCTGCAGAGGTGCATATTGGACAGGGCGTCGTGTCATGATACGTGGTATCATGACACACCATGAACGTGTTGCGCATAATCTGATTTATGGCAATGAACGCAGCCAGAATAGAACAAACGTTTTGCCAAATAGTTGCCATTTTGATATGCAAATTGTAGGCAAACTGGTTTGAGGCTTTGTTGTACAGCAATTTCCAAGCCACAGTTTCTTGAACAAAGACTCGATGCACACAGCACGTTCTGGCCGCAGATGGAGCATTTGTGATGCTGCTTCACAGAATGTCTTGTCGTTCAGCGCAGAATGTTTCTGACTACAACAAGCGCAACTTGATGCATTTTGCTGTCCTGTTCTTACAGACTGTCTCGCAATTTGAAAGGCACTTTTTTCTTACAAACTTTGAAGGCCGATTGCTTCGTCAAGCTGACAGTTAAATTTTCATAATATCTAAGTATAAGAAATTTCTTATGCTCTAAAATGCTTTAAAATGCTCTAAGGAAACTGTCCAGCAGCACTTGGATACACCCAATCACTGCTACGTGAATCAGCCGCATGACATTTCTGCTGACCGCAGATTGCTTACTGAGCAAGATTCTGTTATACATCACACTCATGTGGTTGCCACATGACGCACAATTGATAAAGAGCTTTAGTTCGTGCTTTAACGACAAACATGTAGACAGAGTACATTTGTCTTCATTTATCGTGGTGAGTGGACAGATTACGACTGAGTGGGGCATCAGCGTTCCATGTGGATAGAGTATGGATTGCCAACACAGTAGAGCAAACGAGTATGGCGTGAGACCACCTCACATTCATGAGGAAACAGGTAACAGATTCACAGTGTGATTTGGCATGCACACTCCAAGTCAGAACTTTGCAGTGCTGAGTGCAAAAAGTGCGTGGCCTCCAACTTGTTGCTATACTGTATCTGCCTCCTCAGCCTCTTCATCAACATCTTTGCAGAGCAAAGCAACGGCTGGGACGTGTGCTGGGAGATGTGGCAAATCTGCAGCACAAAGTGCAGATTTTACCCAACAGGCAGCTTCTGAGTCTCAGATCACGCATAACAGTGGCAGCAACCCCATACCTTTCAGATTGACTGACATCAGGTCAAAGGCAATACATGTGCTGGCCAGAAATGATTTCTCAATCTTAGGGATCTTTGGATAGCGCTGACTGAAGTGTGTCAGGATTGTCCTGTAGGCTCCAGACTGCATGACACCAAACTGGTTTCTCTTCACAGCAGTCTAAAGCATGCATCTTAGCAAGGGCCACAGAACTTGGTAACTAGACACTCAACCTTTGCCCTTTGGACAGCAACGCAAAATGCAGCTATCCTGGGTGCAGCATACCTTGGCACCAATCTGTACAGCTTCACAGGTGAGGCTATGCCGTTTAGCAAGGGCATCTTCAACCAGCTCATCCTCAAATGTGGCCTGAATGTCAAGAGTCAAAGTCAGCAGAAGTCTATAGCAATGCTGTTAGACAGGCAATTGTGATCTCACGGCTTTGCATTGTCGTGTGCTTGTCACCACCCTGTGCTTGGTTATGTGCTACATCTGTAAAGCTTGTGACTGGCACAAGCTTTGCCATCAGCAAGACCCAAGCAAGACACTGTTGCTTTGTTTTTTTCTCTGAGGTATGCCAAACTGTTTACAGGAAAGCAGTCAAGCCCTGCACCTACAAGTGACAGGCAACATGCTTCACAAAGGCAGAACTGTACCTCATGTATGAGGAGTGTGGCATCTTTGGCAGCCTGGACCAGCTGTTCACAGGGTCTAGTGTCCCCACTAAACACCACTTTCCAGCCATTCAAGCCTTCTAGCACAGCAGCATAAGCGTGGGCACAGTGTACCACCAGCACTGACTGCAGTGTCTTCAGTCCCAACTTCTGTTTAATGCTGCTCAGCGTCGAATGCATTTGAGCACTGGGCTGCAGCGCAGGGCAGCACTTTGTTGTTTGATAAGGTTTAGGGCAGCTTGTCCTTGCTGAGGGAAGGTGACAACAGGCTGAAGAAACCGGAATGTCTTCTGTGTACTCTGCCAGACAGTTGCTTGCATACTTTTGCACAATCAAGTGAGTTGACTTGCTAAATCACTGGTGTTGAACAGCTCAGCTAATCTGCCAAGCACGATTCTGGCGGTGTCATCAGCCATGCTACTGTTGCATGCTATTTGTGTGCAGACAGGGTCAGAGACAATTCGGTCAGCATCAGCTGCCAGAAGCAGGTCTTAGCCTTCAACGAGGAAAGTAAACGGTCATGTCTCATCATACCCTAGCAGTGCAGTATTGGCTAGATCCGGTCAGCACAGTTGCAAAGCTGATCAGATTGTCAAGCCCATGTGAGCTAGGGCAAGAGCAACTGCATGATGATGCTGTGAGGGCAGATCCTGTCAAGGCATGCTTTGCAGATGCTTGTGCAAAAGCGCTGATATAGGCAAAAGCTTGTTCACTGCAGGTAGGCAGGCAGGTACACACTTGCTGCTGCGGCTGAGCCACCAGGCCTGTCTGATTGAAGAAGATGTGTGGCATGGACTGCAGGGCTGCTGTGTGAGTCAGGATCCTCTGAAGCGGCCAGGGGCCAAACACAGGCAGGGGCGTACAGTCAGGGCCAAGCCATTCAGCCCTTGCTGCCAGCAGCCTACAGCCACATCACAGACATTGAGACCACAAGACCAAGGGATGTGCCTTGTGTGTGTAGCCGCTTGCCTTCGTCAGAGGAGCAACGTCAAAAGCAAACATGTCAGCCAAACAAATTATCACCAGATGTGCCCGTGTGCATGCTCTAGCTGAATTTCTGGCCAAAATGGCATGTTTGACAATTTTGACTGCTATATGCATTAGATTGCCATGCATTTCAGGCCACAAGCATCCCTTTGCCATGCACCATCCTGAGTGAAGCTGCAAGAGGTCAGCTGCAGCTTGTTACTGTCACATGACCAGCTGACGTTCTCTTTGCTGTGCACAGTCATTGGAATCTTTCCATGTTAGAGGGTATTTCCATTGGTGTTGGATTAGCGTCATTTGCACGAGCACAGATTTTGAGAATATAGCCGAGCCCAAGCGCTGAACCAGCGCTAATCTTTCGCTAATTCAGCTGTAAACCCGTTTCCAGGTCGAGGTCAGTCATTCCCTCCCAAGGTGGTTTAGAGAACTCACACTAATCCACCACCCTTGATGTTAGTCCGAGAGCTAAACCGGTTTCGACTCATTACGTACGCCATTCCACGACATTAATCCACCAGTGGAACTACCCTCTTACAACATGTCAAACGCTCATTTGGCTGTGTCTTGCAGCTAACCTGGGCAGGCCAGCATGGTGGTCAGCATGTATGTGTGACACCCACACGCATGCCAGGCTGCACACCACGCGCTTCACCCCATTAGGCCCAAAACGGCGTGTGAGCTGACCCAAGGTGCCCTCCCCGCAGTCCAGCAGCAGGCCGCCCTTGGCAAAGCGGTTGATGTATATGGAGGTGACATTGCGGTACTTGGAGGGCAGGGCTGCACCTGTGCCCAAGAACACCACCTCTACCTCTTCATCGCTGGCCTGTACGGTATCATATATCATATCATATATATCATATCAAGGTAACGGCACTAATTACCACTTTTGATCTAAATTGCATCTAGACTGAACCTCCTTGCAAGGACTTTCCTTACTCAGAGACATAAAATTGGCTGAAAAAAAAGTGATAATTCTCCGACTGCACTGTCGTGACTGCAAGAATGTCCTTGTAAAAGTCTGTAGTATGGGCCATGTCAGAATGCCAGGACCATATTTTTAGCTTACTTGTAGCGCAACCAGCATGACAAAGCTGAGGTCACACTGCTGAAACTCGCAGCTTGGCATCAGCACTTCACCTGACATGGCAATGCTGAGGTCACACAGCTCATAGTTTGCATCAGAGTGCTTGCAAAGTAATGTATTTATAAACAAAACGTTGCACCAACTGAAAAATCTGCAACACTGCGGATGTGAAACGGTCTGCTGGGCAGGCTGAAGATATGGCAGGGCACCTGGGTGATGGCTTGCGGCACGTCACCAGAGGAGCAGGTGGCATCGCCCTTGGCTCTTGCAGCTGCCTCCAACACCTCAGGCATCTCTGCGCCCCAAAGACACAGACTTTGTCCTTCGCAGCGAGCAGCATTGATGCACACAGCAAATCAACAGCCACAGCTTGACACAACAATTTGCTAAAGCTGTTAGCTGCATTCTGTGCGTCAGAAGTGCTCTCAGAATGCTGGTGTCTTGCATTGAGGTACCTGCATCAAAACTGAGTGCTAAACTAGCAAGAATACTAACCTGTTTTCAGCTCCTGCTGGATGGCTGGAATGCTGAGTGGTTGATCAGTGGACTCCACTGTGTCTACGCGTGCAGCAGGGCGCAGATTGTACTTCATGAGGTTGCTGCCTGGGATGAAAGGACCCATATCAGAGGACAGTTGGGCTGACTGCTGCAGATTTTTTGAAGTTCTGCTTTCATCAGCAATGCTCATGGGCAAGGGGAACACTTTTGGCTCAATACAGTTTAGCTTGATCTGCACAAACACCATGATACAGCTGAATGTACAACTTCAATCATGTGAGTGTTGCTGTATACGTGTGCTCAGGGTGTGTCAGGGCTGTGTGCTCTGCTCTGTTGACAGGAACATGGCAAACATGTGTTTGACGCTTTCTACAGAGCCACAATCATGTAGTGCACTGCATTTCTGATGAGACAGCTCTAGTGGAAATTCTCAAACACCACTGCGCATAAAGTTTGTGCAGAATACATAGGAAGAGCAGTCAGCACGCCATTGCAAAAAAAAGACAGGGACAGTTTAGCTAGTTGAACCAGATGCATATAAGCATGACATTAGCTGTCAGACCAAAGCTCACAACACGTCAGTCAGCACACAATCAGTACAAAGTAAGGAGGCGCCCTCGCATGCTGGGGTCACACGCTACAGGCACACTGCCATTCCAAGAAACATCAATGAGGACACTGCTGCTGACAGGTGATGAAATGATGCTAAAAAGCCAGCCTCAAACACCAAGACAACCAGAAACATGTGACACGTCTGCACGCAATGTAATCACCTGTAAGGAAGCTGAAGAAGGAAGTGACACACTGCCAGGGATGGCCTCTGAATTCAATGAAATGTGACGTGTGCCTTTGGCAAAGCCGGCCATCCAGTGTTGGTATTCAGGCATCTGTATCACCTGCAGACAGACTATAGAGATGAGCTAAATCTTTGAAACATCTGATAAGGCGCCCTGTGGACTTGACATGAAGCTGGCTGATCTTGCATCAACACAAGCATTGTAGGATTCTGCAAAACAAACCCAGGCAGCCTGATACATACGTCGTGCCACACAAGATCAACTTGCATTAGGTATTATATCATCTGTGTCCGACTGCGTTGGCATTGTTGGCGCTGTCAAACAATGCCAGAAGCTGCAGAGTACAAGTTATGCAATGGCTCTACAGCACTAGACTAATGTGAGAGCATGTCAAAGACTGCAGCCTACCTTTGCTGGTGTCAGGTGTATAATGCAGTTGACTCGCTCAGGATAGCGGCCATTGGCATCCTGTTGGTCTTGAAAGGGCTGCCAAGCAGAGGATTCCAGCAGTGCAGGCAGGTGCGCTGAGGTAGGGCAATCAGCAATAACGACTACTGGGGCTTCAGGGGCAGCTTCAAGCACCTGCATTTTGTCAAGCCTCAGCAAGAAGAGCAGCTGCCAGGGGACCCAGGGGTTGACGTCTTGGTAGCCTGGAGCTGAGTGCATCATGATACTGCATGCTGGCAATAATAAGTCTGGGCGCAACTCACGCTCAGCTGAGCACAGTGGGCGACTGGCACTTGACACTGATGCAGCAGATGAGATACAATACAGCATGTGGCAATTTTGCATTCCAGCTGAAGAGTTCTGCAGAGTTGCAACAGCAGCCAATACTGCCTGCCAATGTCAATTTTGTATGTAAGCATTGCTCAGAAGTTGTGAATAAATGGCACATGTCATGATCAGCGCAGCAAGTGCAGGCGTACCTCATCAGGTTGAATCATGCGGTCTTTGCCCATGACTGCAATGCCATTCTTGAGCTGCCCAAAAAGCGGCCCAGGTTTGACCCCTAGCTCTTTGGCTTTTGCAGGCAGAAACTTGCCAGGCACTGATGCAAGACGGCAAATGTAGCATGCAGCTGCAGGAGTCTTGACCTGCAAATCAGGGCACCTTGCAAAGCTTGATCTGCCAATTGCAATACACTTTCAAGTGAGAGCCTTACCCATGACAACACACAAGCTTTGCATGCAAACCCCTATTTTGGTGAGAGTACATGCTGATTGCTTCTGATTTCATGTTGCTGCATTTCTCATGAAGGCAGAGATTGTAGATGAAAAGCACAATGCTGAGTCAGATTCACTAATTACATCTATATCCAGCACTTGACGTCAGTTCTATGATTAGAAGGCGTATGCAGTACAACATTTTGGTCTGCAGCATTTTCTATTGTTGGGAACACTGACTGTAAGGACGCTCTTCCAGTAAGGATACTGCAAATGGCAACATATCACTGCATTGTAACTACACTGGTATCTTGGAGTAAGGCAAATTGGGTATAAGGACAATTTTCTTGGCAAGGCCTGCAATCAAGAAAAACCAAGAGTGATATACCTCCGCTTGAGTGTTTTCTGGAGCGGTTCTCTGCCGCTTGTTGGGTTGTGACGACACACCATCAGCTTCTTGAGCTTCCTGTGTGCTGGGCAGCTCAGACAAAACAACTGGAGTTATGCGGACTGCATCATTTTGAATGGCTGGCGCATCTGGTGCGGGCTGCTCAGTGCCCACGCCTGTGTCCTTTTGAGCCTCAAACTCATGAAAAGAAACGCCTTTCATGCGTATGTGGGAAGCCATAGCTTGCTGAAGGTGGCGCAGCCCCTGCACAACATGACGCACAGAGTTGAGAAATTGTATGCCGCATCAGGCATTTGATGCTGCAGCAAGGTAGCTAGGCTCAAGCTGTATCAGCAATAGCAGCAACTGGCAAGGTTGTTCAGTCTGCGCACTCTGTGAGGTTGGTGCGACTTCGTCAAAACACGTCAAATATGAAGGTAAAAACAGAGAGACAGAGCTTTGCATGCATGCAGGATGAGCAAAATGTGAATGACATGAGAAAGCCATGTGTTGCAGACCTGAGGGCCATATATGTTGGCATAGCAGTTTGCAACAGCCTCAAGGCCAGTGCCCACGGGGTGAGACAAGTTGGAGTCTGACATTGTCAGCACCACACCTGAGGCACACATGTATGCTTTTGGCAACTGCATAAGCATGTTGGAAGGAGCTATGAGACAGTAGCATGCAACAAGAGCGTGAGCCTTTCCCTGCCATGTGAGCATGTTGGCTTGGAGTGAAGGGATTATGAGACTTGACAACAGCATGCATGCACAGTCACCTGGTATACCCCCAACTGCATCCAGTGAAGCCCTTGTAGCCAAGATGTGAGGCATTTTGCTCAACTTGAGCTTATGTTGCACACAAAATCTCTGAAAACCTTCTCCAGCATTGAAAAGGTACCTGTCACAAGCGCTTTGTCTTGAGTCATACAATAAAAACAGCACACTCAGCTCATTGTTGCGCTTGCTTGCAACTTGCCTATGCTGGTCAAAGAAGAGCAAGACAGAAGGAACTGCGTCTTGAGTATCCAATCCTAATCCAAGAACCTGCTCAGCAGAATGATGCGCGTGTTATAATTAAACAGTCAGTGATGCCATCATTCAAGTTTGACCAGTTGACCAGGGAAAGGGGGACCCAACCTGCAGGTATGCAGAGCCACTGTTATTGGCCTTGCCCATCTCACGCCCTGTCAATGATTGGGCACCAGCTGCGCTTTTGGCTATCAAGATTGTGCTGTGCCCAGATCCTTTGCGGACTTTTCCTCTCACAGGGGTCGTGCTGTAGGTGATCCGTCGTTTGCTGGGCGCGCGGGACTTGACCACCGGCAGGCCACGGCACGTCACAACGTTTGCAATGCAACGACGTGCTATGTTCATGCCTGATTTAGCATTGCGCTGGTGACCCCGACTTCCCGACAGGCACCTGAGGCTGTTAGGGTAACCGCCTGTGACTCACTTCTACATCGCAGCACAGCATGCATGCCAGCTTGGCACCAAACTTGCTTTCTTCAATGGTCAATGCATGAAAGAATGTGTACAGGTGTCTGGCACATCGACGAGCTGAACCCAGACGTGCAGCTCAAGCATAGTCTGCATGCATATATATGCACTGAGTCTGATGCAGAGGGTGGACTCAAGCAAGATTAGTGTGTTTGCCTTCATATTTGCATGCTGCTGTGCGAACATATGGATTGTTGAACCCAGATTGCTTCCAATTTCCAAGAAGCTACGCCCATTGACAGTTCATGAAGAGACAGACTGAACAATTCAACAAAGCTACAAATGAGTGTAAGGTGCATGCTGTCATGATGTTGTGTTTGCCGAGCTGCTCTTGAGTACAATGGCAGACAATCACAAGTCATGCAATTTGCAATGGCATTCTCCTACAGCGCTAGCAAGTGAGCTAAGAAAAATCCAGCTGGTTTTCCAAAAAGTTGCACAAAAGCTAGCGGGAAAGAGCCCTGAACTCTGGTGCTTTCTTGATGCTTGATTTTGTGACAAACTGCCTGCTGCTGGCATCCACCTTGATGTTGCTCACGTCACTTGCACGCAGGCGCTCAGCAGCTGCTGCCTTGGCTGCCAACTCTTCCTCTTTTTCATCATCACTTGGCAGCCCCTCGTACTCATCCTCATCCAGTACCCAGCCTTGTACTGCATACAGGAACTCCTTGAAGCTGATCTGCCCTGCACAACATTACAACAAGTTCAATAAGCATCGCCACATAGCTGCAGCTTGGCTCAAAACGCATGCAAATTCTTCTCTCTGAACTGTCACACCTTTCTAATGCTCTGGTAGCTTTTGCATGCAGAGAGGTGATTGCAGTGAATCCACATTGACTCTGTTTCAAAACATGCTCTGAAGCATGTGCAGGCAGGGTGGACAGCATCAACGTCACATATGACCTCGGGTGTCCCAGATGTCATGGAGTTGTGCCTTACATGTGCTCAGTGATGTTGGGAAGTTGGACTGAAATCTTTGCAAGACCATGCAGCAATGCAAGAGCTTATGCAGGCACCAAAATCTGGCCTCATGGATACATGCCATTGATAGTGCATGCTAGGTCTTCAGCAATCTGTGTGTTATGCACTCTTCAAGCATTGTTGGCAAGCTGAGCAGACTCACCATTGTTGTCCCAATCCAGCTCTTCGAACCGACGGGCAATGGTGCCCTTCATTGACACCCCCTCCAGTTGTTGCCCTCCCTTCTCACCCTCCAACAGCACTGATGTCACCTCCCTCTGCACTCAGAGAGATGTCGAGCAGCTGTACATGTATGTAATAGTCCTCTCCGTATGTTTGGAACCATGTCTACAATCATTGCCACACTGATTGCTATGGGCGTTTTGCAAAGTGCACAAGATATGAGCGTGTGCATTGAAAGTGGTAAGATTCCACAAAAGATGCTTGAACTGCATTGATGCATGCTGAGCCAAGGACTGCTTACCCTGTCCATGAAGCCATCCCCAGAAGCATCAAAGAAGCAGAAGGTTTCTTGTGTCTGCAATCAGCACTCACCGCATTGAGCAAAGCAGCACATCAATCTAAAAGATAGCAAAAGGTGCACATGAGATTGCTTACGATGTTGAATGACTTGATGATGTCTGGATCAAGGTTGGTGATTGCATTTCCATCCTGTGACAGCAGCAGAACTGAGCTGATCATCTCAGCAGTCATTCATTGCCGCAACACTGGGGACCTACCTCTGTGCTTATCATGTGCAAGACCGCTAGCACAACAATGAACTCTCTGAAGTCAATGACTTTGTTGCCATCCAGGTCTGTAGCGCTGAAGACCTTGTCAATGACATCGCTACCAATGTCAAAGCCCAGCTGGTTGCACCCATCTGCAAGTTCTTGAGGATCTATGGCTTCGTTACCATCTTTGTCCAGGGTGTGAAAAAGAGTTTTGCATTTGGCAAAGCCTTTGTTCAGATGCCCAAACCGCAGCAAAAGTTTGTTGAACGAGGATGGCCTGACTTGCTTTCTGGCTGCTCGTCTCTGCATAGTCAACAACAGAAATTATGCATCTCTGCGTATGAACTGACACAGTCAGAGCGCAGCAGCTTGGCAAACAGAACAGGAATGCAGCGAGGGGGCCACAGTTTGACCACCTTGAGTAACTCTGCCTGCAAACAAGCACACAGGTTTTATGTGCCCTGACCAGGGTAAAATCCCAAGCAGCTAATCAGCTTACCAATTTTTCGTCAAGATAGTCGCTGGCCTTCTGTTTCTGATCTTGACCGCCAAAGAATGTCGTCGCTACGTTACCCATATCTTAAGCCAACATCAGCGCAGCTGCAACTGGCTGACGCGCTGTTACCAAGCACAGGACCCAGCCAAGGCCACAAGCAATGACAAACAGTGAGTAAGGACCGCTTGCACAAGTGAAACGACACGAGACGCAAAAGGCCAGAGCCCAAAAGTCAGCGCACGAGCATACAGGGGACACCTTATCCTGAATATCCACTTTGCAAATCTGTCGGGTGACGCAGAGCAGCACTTTCAAGCCCCTGCGTTCGGTGCATAGCTTGCCAAAGCTCCGTCTGCTAAAGCTTTGACCGGAAACGCAAGCAGAAGGGGCGTGCCTTTGCCATGCCAGCTGCAGCAGACATGATCTGGCTGTAGCCTGCCTTTGCTTCGCTATTGTCCTGGGACGTTGTGTGCATGGCTGCTCATGGTAGCTCCTTACGGCAAGACTGCCTCAAAGTGGCTGAAGCAAGGGTAAGCTGCACAGCTAACAGTGAGATTGTGAGTAGCACATTGGGAGTGATCATGTTGTATATCTTCTGCCTTGGCTGCCTGTGCACAGTTGCCAATTTTCCCTCAGGTACGGGCTTTGACCAGAGAGGTTGGCAGCCTAAAAGAAGACTTGCGAAGAGAAGTAAAGCGACGTGAACGAGCTGTGATCAGCACCAGAGAAGCAGAGGAGCTAAGGCAGGAAGCAGAAAGTCGTGTCAAACAGCTGGAATATGCAAAGAGGTACAGAAGCAAGCTTTGAGTACATAATTGAGGGGCTGCAATTTGACACAGCAAGCTTGTTGCCTTGCAGGAAGCTCGAGCAGGAAGGCTTCACTGCTGAAGAGGCTTCTAGATCAAATGCAGCCAAGAGCAAAGCAGCTGCAAGCTGTGCCAGGTACACCTGTGCAGCTTGTACACCTATGCGGCTTGCAACTGAGCAAGTAGTGCATCATCGGCACTGGTGCAGACAGAGTTTGCACACCAAAATGGCACTTCACTTGACAATGCTACAAACTGGCATTTGACATCCTTATCTGTCACAGATGACCTTGCCCTGCCTGGTATGCAACATGATCAAAGCTTTTCAGAATATGAGAAGTTGAGGTCGCTAAGCGCACTTTGAGGAACTTGACTTGCCTTTAAAATCTGACAATGGGTCGCAGGGAAGAGTTAGCCACGCTGGAGGGCAACTTTGCTTCACAGACTGCTGCCAGCCATCAGCAGCTCCAGCACGTCTTGAGTCATTTGCAGGTGTGCCGTGAGCTTGTTGACAACCAACCAAATTGCCATGCCATGCTTGCATGGCATTTTATGAGCAGGTGGCAGGTGGTGTTGATGATGCTCAAGCATGAGATGCATCAGCTTTGTGCTTGAGACTTACCGTTGACTGCGTATCTGCATTGCTAGTTGTACTGTAGTTGTAAGTATGACGTCATGGCATTTTGGAACGCAGGACCCAGCAATGACCGTATTGAATGCAACAATCATCTGCTGATATTGCAGATCCTGCAGTCAATGCTGCTCAGTCCTGCAGAGCCCTTGGAAGAGCCTCCACTGTCTGCAGACCTGGAATGCAAAGTTCAGGTAAATGCCGCATCCTTCCACAGCAAGCAAGATGAGACAGTCATTGGTGCAGTCTTGCACTAAAGTGCTCGTGTCTTAAGATGACAATATTATGCATGGAGTGCAATCAGCCATGCACCAATGCTTCCATGGGCAGCAAGGAGGATTCTCCCCGCAGATCCATTCTCTGCTTGACAAAACCAAGAAAGGGCCACGCACAGTGGCCATCTGTATGTGTATCTGCTCCAGCCCTGCCTGTTAGAGCATTGACAGGCTGGCGCAGTGAGCAATAGCACAGCTTTGCTGTATGTTCTTGTTTCTGATATGATTGCAGCCTGCAGAGACAAATGACACAGGTGATGCAAGGGCTGTCGCGCCTTGGCAACAGCTTGTCAGGCGGATACATTTGCCCAGCCCTCCCAGCCTGCATCAGTCCTGGCAGGCACTGCAGCCCAGATAGAAGCAGGATAGAGCAGACTGGACAGCAGATGGAGCTGGAACGCCTGCATACTGAAGTAGCTCTGCTGAAGGTATTATGCCTTACACCTGCCTGCTGCGGCATTTGCTTGCTCCCATGCATGTTGACGCTGTTTGGCTCCCTCACGCCTGTGCTTGTCATGCTGCTCTTCTTTGTGAAGCCTTGTAACAAGTGCATGAGTGGGACAAAAAGTTCGAGCATGCTGGCATCTTGCCATGTCATTTTGCTGCTGCCTCTGCGGCTTACACCTACTGTTGCTCAGACTTGGCTTTCTATGGCTGCAGGCACAGAGGCAGGTGCAGCAGGAAGCCAGCTGTGCTGATCAAACTGCAGCTGAGTTTAGCAGCCTGATTCCTGAGTATCGCTCCACCCTAGCTCGCATGAAGCGACTAGTAGACGAGCTTCATGCCAAGCTGGAAGATGCGCATCAGGAGCGCGACTCTTTGCAGCAGCAGGTGAGTCTGCGGTTCACAGACAAAAGAACCTGTGTGTGACTTTGTTGTGGCGCCTGGATTGCAACAGCTTGATTTCATGCAATCAGCAGAAGTTATGGTAACGCTGGCATGAGCTTGCTTTGGGACTGCTGAAACACAGAAATAATTTTCATGCTGGAGCAAGACCTGCCTGTCTGCAGCTGCATGTGCATGATTGTATGCGCAGGTTGTTTGCTTGGATATTTGTTGCATATTGCAGCTCTGCATTCCCTTCAGATTTCAGCTGCATGCTGTTTGCACCACAGGTTGCTTCTCTGAGGAAGGCAGGCAAGCCAAGCACATCTGCAAGAAAGCCTAGTCGCATTTCATGCCATACACAAGAGGTATATAGTTGCGCACAACACCGTGAGCACAAGATCTGAGAGCTGAATCATACATATTTATGTGCTTGTGATGCTTTGTTGCTTGCCAGTGTTACCTTTTTGCAAACAATTTTGACTCAACGCATATCATGCATTGTGTTGCATCAGCACTGCCCTGATCATTGTAGAGCCACAATGCAACGATGTGTGCCACTCTTGACGAACTTGCACCACAGTGTCGCTTCCAATGCTAGCTTGTCCCAAGTTGCTCAATCTGCTCAGTGTTCTCAAAGCAATGATATCATGCAATGGTCTAATTGGTACAATGCTCAAGTCAGACAGGTGCCTTGTCAGTGACTGCTGTTCAAAACAGGCTTCAGAGGAAGATGAAGACGCCAAGAGGCTCATCAAGGACATCCGGGGCTTGAAGCACCGGTGTCAAGCTCTTGAGGCTGAAGCTGACTCCTTGGGGGTGACCAACTGCGAGTTGCAAACAGCCCTGGCGGACAAGGAGCAGCAGCTGCAGCAACAGAGGGGCATCATTGTGGACCTGGAGGCCACCATCAATGCACAGAGCTCAGACATCCGCACAGCGCTGCAGCTGGTACGTCCTTAGTCAGACCCATGCTTTTGCAATCTGAACACCAGCAAAAACCTGTGTGCTTGTATGCTTGCTGTTGCCCTGGTGGCTGTGTGTAATGTGCCAGTCAGACTCACATGCTATGACACAGATTCATAAGGTGACTGCAGTGATGACAGTCCTTGTATTTAAGCAACACATTGCTGCAAACAGGTGACACGCAGCACTGATAGAGCAGAGAGGGAAGACACATCAGCACATGATCTTGTGCCCGCGCGGCATGCACATGGTAGTCCATATAAGGCAGCTCTACGGCATGAGTCTGTTCAGCGTGGTAGCAACAGCCTGCATTGCCACAACGCAGACATTCCAATATCACAGCGGCAAGGCAGAGGCCTCTACTCTCCAAGCAGATCTTGCCATGCGCATTCTAGTAGCATGGACGCGCTTTGCAGAGACATGCAGCAGTTGGATGCACAAATTGCAGACCTTGATCTCAATTTGGCCTCAGCCAGCCACAGATTGCACTACTGAGGCAAACAATGCAACAAACTGAGTTGACCCCATTGCAATTCTGTGGACATCTGCCAGTGGATCAGCTATTAACCTCTAATTATTTGTCAATGTTGCACACGCAAGTACATAGCGATTGCGACGTCACAAGGACACTGCCTGACCAACCATTTGTGCTAAGCGAAAGTCTGCATGACATACACAGTCAATTGGTACCTGAGACCCCTGACTGTGGATGCTGCACTCAGGGCTGTGCTAATCATGGTAAGTCATTGCGATCAGCACAATGTGTTGCAAGTTGTTTGCCTTGACATGTCTCAATGGTGTCTGGATGGCACTGTCCAAGGCTAGGCAAGCATCCAATGCTTGAACACTAGCACAACTATCTGCGATGATGCTTCGCGTTTGTATGCGAGACTTTTGCTTGCCATTTTTGCATGCATGCCCTGGTACAAGGTGTTGCCATGTCAGCCACAAGACAGCTTGCACATGACACACATGACAGTGCATGTGCCGATTTGCCTACAGTGTAAACTATACTCTGCGCGACTGCGTCGCGGTATAGACGGTCTGAGGTCCTAACTGTGTTGCAGAAGCCGTTACAAAATTTTCCGGGCGTATACGTCGCTTAGCCAAGAGTTCCGCGGGACTGTTTGCTGCTGCCATCCGCAGAGCATAGCATAAACGGAGCAGGCATGTTTCGAAGCCCGTCGCCGTACCTCAGACGTGTGGGAACGAATGCGATGCAAAAGAGAGGCATCGGATCGAAGGATGGTGCGCTTGCATGCTTTTGGCCCCTGTGCAGTCTGTCCCGTCAAAAGTGGCAGGCAACGACCTGCACGCTGATTGACTCTGCATGCTCTCTTGCCAACTGTAAATAGAGCGGCAGCAAACGAACGTAACGTTTGACGCCTTGCTGCAGTACACAACGCCAAGGACATAGCACAGGGAGAGGCCAAAGGCAAGAATTTCACTGAAGCACCTACCAAGCCATCAGACTGGAAAGGCACACAGGTCAGCAGTCATGTTTCTTCCGACATCAAATCTCCTTGACATGCATGCTACCAGACAACGCTTTTCAAGATAACACAGCAGAAATTGTGAGCTGTTTCAGCCATCTTGGCATGCCCAAGCCGCCTGCTCATCAAGTCAGTCAAATTTGAACTCTCTGCTTGCTGCAGCGTGGCCACCTTGGTTTGGGTGTGTCTGGCGTCCTGTGTGCTGGCATTCTGTATTGGTGGGTCAGTGCTCAGAAGGCGGACAAAGCTGTACTTGCAGATAAGAACCACAAGGGTGAAAGCAAGCAGTTTCCGGCCGCAAGCCATTGAGCAAAACAGCTAGTTTGGCAGCATGAGCTGCAATAGCAGCATTCAATCATGCTTTCAGCAACAGAGTTGCAAGTTACCCGGGCACTTATAAGGAAGATCAACAAATGCTGCAGCGCAACAAGTTACAAGCCTGTAGTCTTGAGACTTGTGACTGCAACACTGAAGCTTGGGGGCACTTAAGAACTCAGAAGGGTCATGCTTATCTGATCAGCAGACTGTGCAGACATTTATGGATCAACTTCCCTACGGTATGGTGGTTTCGTACTTTTGGTGCAACTTGGCATTGTCAAGGCATGTTTTGCAAGCGGCTTCAGCAATCACGTCTCATACAGTCCATTTGGAGCCTTCCTGACTTGAGTCCAAAGCAAGAAGTCACGCCCTGAGCTATACAGAAGTATCAGCCAATCTTTACATCATGTGCATGCGTGGTGATGCATGTACCGTACGGGCACAGATTAACCGCCCACCCTAAAACTTTGAGATATTAAACCATTTCGCTCACCTATCTCGCTCAAGCGCACAGGCAATTTAGCCACCAACGCCCATTTTAGATTTTTTTGGGAAATGCACTGTAAAACAGGCGATTTCAAAGGTTTTTCGCCAAAAACATATAATAATGGCTTCGCTCAACGGGCTTCGCCCACACCTCCAAAAAGTCACGACACTACCCACTCACCCTGTAACCGAATTATTTATGGGCGGTTAATTCGTGCCCGTACGGTAAACTGCCCAAGCGCATGCTTTGTGTACATTTTCTACATGTGCAGCTCATGTAGCTGATTGCAGCAAGTAGTCTATGCCGTAGACACCACGCTTCATGATTGCAGCAGTGATGCCTAATTAAGCCGCTTGTAACAATTTTGAGTCTGAGTGCTCATACAGAAAGTATGGACTGGAATGCTGAAAGCATTTTGCCACAAGTTGCATGCTGTGCACATTTTACATCGAAATGCCTGGTGTCGTGTTGTGGCGTGTCGTGATGTTGCTGGCGCTGTCACAGAGTGGCATGCACAAGAGAACAGTCGCAGCCAGTGGCAAAAGACAAAAGGCCCTGAGAAGTACAACTCCTGAAAGGGCAGGTGAAAGCGGCAGATCCAAGGCTTTGACCAGCCAAAACGCCCTGCATGCCTCGTTTTGACTTTGCTGCAAATTTGTGTTGCACTGCAGGCGCACAAGTCACACTTGAGTCTTCAGAAGATGCGTAGTGCTTCGCGCTATTCGCTTGCATCTGTGTTTTTGCAAGTGCAGCCTGATTTGTAGCACATGAGCAACAGCAAGCGAGATGCTGACAGGTCCATCAAGACAACTATAGCTCAGTGGGACACAGCTGAAACGTCCGTGTCGGTGCGTGTCGTCTCGATTGAAGATGCAAAAGCATCTTGCAATCATGCACAAACAAGCGGTGCTGCAGGACCGACGGGGATGGAAGTCCGAGTTTGCCAAACCATACAGACCTTTGGGAGTGCCAAAGCTGAACCTTGCGACACCTCAGGAGTTGCTACGGCAGCGGGACAACGTGCAAAAGCCTTTTCCAGGTGCATTTGCTGCTAGAATAGCAACATGCTCTTTCACAGAGCATGAGCTGCAGGCCAACCTGCAGCACGACAAGGCTTTGTTCACTCTCTGTATGCATAGACTAAAATCCTCTGCTATGCTTCAGGCAGGCGCACACTCTCTGCTACTGCACAGCAGGCTGACAGCAAGGTGTCATTGCCATTCTCATGCAGCCATCCCTCCCCTCGTGAGCTCAAGCATGCTGCTTCAGATGAAATGCAACAGCGCATCAAGGTGCGTAGTGCAAGCAGACTGGCAGTAATATCATGAGAATCTATAAAAGCCATGTATCTGCTGAAAATGTTGTATTAGAGAAGCCTCTTGCTTGCGCAGGCGGCGCGCTTGGCAACCTTGCGAGTGAAAGCTGGTCAGCCTTTCCTGAAGGTTGTAGGGGAATCTCCTGCTGCTCCAGGTAAACTTTTGTCTCATCTTACAGCAAATGCGGCTCAAGATCACAAGCAGCAACACAGCAAAAAGTCAAAACCCTTGGCTGAAAATATTGCAGATAGCATGGCGTTGGAGGCGTCCGCACGGATTGCAGTCACCAACGCAATCGACAAAAAGGAGGATCTGGGCCAGATGCTAGGTACGCACCATAGCTCATTTCAGACATTAGGTGTCAGCTACATAAACCCATGCATCCACTTTGGAAGGAAAATTTAGCAACTTGCAGCCTGGTACAAAGTCACTCGTACTCAACAGTCATTCAACCCAAGACATGATTGTCTACAGCAGAGTTCTAGCTGCACTTCAGATGTGGATTTGAGCTCAATCAGCTCACTCCACCTGTGTTACTTTGCACAAGCCTGCCGTGCTTGATGCTGTGAATGTCAACAGCCGAGCAGACCAGTGAACCATCCTACGCAGTACTGAATGTGCAAAATGTACCATGCAAAACGTAAGTTCTTGACAGTGTGGACCATTGAGATGCAATAAAAATTGTAAATCTCAGCCTGGATGCAGGCCCAGCACGCTGGCTGGCATCAGCACGCAGAAGACTAAAGAAGGAGACTAATCCTAGCCGCAACGGCCGCACAATGAAGGCCACCAGCCGTATCGACTCCTTCAGAAGTGTGGCTAGCGAGGCAAGCAATGCAGTCACTACCAGTGCTGCCCAACAGGTGCGCTGAAGTCTTGCTCTCTGTATGCTCTCGCAACCAAAAGCTGACACGGGTGCCTGCCTGACATGAAAAATGGTGTGAAAGCAAGTCGGCTTCGGTATAGACTTGTGTGCTCTTCTTGAATGCATGCATGCCGCTTGCTTAACAGCAGCATATGTGCATTGCTATTTGCTGCCCATGACATCAAAACTGGTATGACTAATGTGCGTACTGCGCAGATGGGCAAGAATGAAAAGCCTCGGCCTCTTGATGATCCCACACGTCCCTATATCAAGTTTGATATTGTTGCTCACCTGGACAGTCTAAGTCACCATGAAGGCAAGAGGGTAAGCATACTTGTGCTGAAGCAAGTGTCGCACTTGTTTCTGTCACAGCGTTCTCCATGATGCTGCATAAGTGTGAAGCAACTTGAGCAAGGAGAATATTGTGCAACGTGATACTGTATGAAGCCTCAATCAGCCAAACATCAACTGACGTGTACTTACAGTGTCATCCAGCCAGCCCGTTTGCAACATGGACCTTTGCACATTCCGTCTCTTCTTTCCTTCAGATGTTGATATGCCAGGGGCAAGACCTCCAAGCCTCCTCTACCCCTCATCTATTGCCAGCATCCCTGCTTTGCATGTCCTCAGCTCTTGGCTCAGTCACCACTCTGCCCTGTTGTCATTTGCATGTTCATGGCTGCAGGCAAACGCGACCATGCGGCGCACACTGAGACCTGTCAAAGCAGCTGTTGCTCCCACTGGCAACAGGATGCTAGACATTGCCATCAGGATGGCTGGCAGCCTGGAGCAGCAGGAGCGCGAGGCTGCAGAAGCTGCTGGCGAGTAAGCTTTCACAGCTGCAGTGCGTCAAGAGTCGCAACGCCTCAATGACATGCAAGATGAACAAGCCTGGTTTTGGCAGCAAATTGCAGCTTGTTCTTGTGGATTTGATCATGCCAGCAATCTGCAACAACCTTTGAAATCTCAGTGTGCAACTTTGGCAGATTGATATGTCAGCATAGACTTGGCATGTTTGAGCAGAGATCAGTTGCAACAGAGTCTGATGTCAATTTGGCTGTTTTGCACGCCGCCTGGAGCGTTCCATGCAAGGCACAAAGCGGTCAACGTCTGTGCTGCAGAGGGGAGGAGGATACTCAAGGCATGACCTTTCAGATAGATGCTGTGCGAGATGAGTTCAATGCTGTGTCTGTGGACAAGGAGGAAGCCCTGGAGAAACGGCTGGCTCGGCTGACTCGAGACCGCTGCACCAACTACCGCAAGAAAGTGCACAATTTGCAGGTACAGCATGCATGCTTCAGCGACCAGCTCAGAAGCATGTCCTGTCAAGACACAGACACTTTTTTTGGCAGGCCTGCACCTGCAAGCTGACTTGGATATGAAGCAAGGGCTATATTGATAGCTCAATAGTCTAGAGCATGTGCATCAGTGAAAGACACTTAGTCAGAGGCTGATTGGTGACCAGGGAAGAGTTGCATATGTCCAAGTGACAGGTGCAGGGTCAAACAACAAGTCACTGGTCCAGTCGCTGCTTTGTTGGCTTGCTTTGTGTGTACAAACAGCAGTACAGATGGCAGCTGCGCACTTGTTTCAGAAGTCTGCTGATAAACCCACAACATGTTGCAACTGTGTGTACATGCTGCTTGATGCTAAGATAATGTGGGTGCTGGGGTGCAGGTGGAGCTGCAGCACAATTGCAATGGCCTGGGCCTGACTGACCCTGGCCGGGAGTTGGAGGCCATTCGCTTCAGGGTGCGCATGGAAGCCATCCAGGTACTGCCCTCCTTGCTATTGCTGCCATACCACACCTACACCAGTTTCTTATGCCATCTATGCACAGCATCTGCTGCTGTGAAGTTGCATCTTCATGATGGCCATATTGCTTGTGTATGTGTTTGAGCACGATGAATCTGGCTGTGATTAGTATGGCCAGCCAGTTCCTTGGAATGCATTGCGTCTGTGAGATACCAAACCCCTGATCATGCATCGTTTATGGATGCTTTCCATGTGAACAGTCAGCTGCACGTGCCAGCATTAGCCGACTGCATGGCATGGTCACAAATTGGCACATACAGATCGACAACTATGGCAACATTGTCAGGTAACCAAAGACATGCATGTCGCACAGAAATGAAGCAAGGCTGGTGCAGGAAGCTATCTTGCGCATGAAGAGGGCAGACTGGATGCGGCCCCTGCTGGAGCTGCTGGAGGGGCAGGCCAAGAGGGCTGGCCAGGCGGGGCTCTCCTCAGGTCAGAAGGCCCTGGCCGCCCACCTCTTTGAAGTCATCATCAATGAGGTCAGCTTAGCATCCTGCATTTGCTTTGTACAAGATCTGATATACCCTGCTGCTGAACAGAACTGCATTAGTGCCAGGGAACTGGCATCATGCCACCAGGCCTGTTGATTTCTGATCGTCAGACAGTGTCTGTGTAGTTGTATACCACCATTAAGACGTGTAGGTTGTGCTTCCAATTGTCAGCTTGTTTGAAGCCTGACAGCACAGACTGCTGTCTTAAGCGTCTACAGCATTGACTGTCAGCTGCACCGCCTTGAAGTCATTGTACTGACAGCTCGGCTCAGAAACACTGCTTGTATAAATGTTTGGTGAGACGCAAAATGCTTGTGACCGTAGACTGTTCCTCGCAGGGTCGCGATGTTATGCGCGATGATGTCAAGGATGCCATCTTGCAGTTGACAGTCACAGAACACTACTACACAGGGGTGCAAGACCTGGTCACACTGCTTTGCGAGTTCAATGACATCTCTGTCAAGGTAATTTATTGCAGGCCTGAAAGGCTTTTCACCTGACAGCTTCTCTCTGACTTGTGAGTGTGTGCACGACATTGTGTGCAACATTGTGCGCAACACACAAGTTGGCGCAGTCTGTAGTTGCACTGTACCAGTGACGTGTCTCTCAATAAGCAAAGTGCAATTAGACGCCACATGCCTTTGCTCACTTTTTGAGTGATATGGCAGGAGCTGTGGGTGTGGCTGACAAAGCACATGGGCCTGGACGTCTGCTCCAGGATAATGAAGGTAAGTGCATCTGTCTGACATTCTGCGTTTGATCAGCGCAAACGTGCACTTTGAGACAGCGTTCTGCATCATGCTGCATGAACGTAAGACACGTCGTCTGCGCTCAGTGCTATTTGCTTTTGATGAGCTGAAGTCCATGACCTTCTTCAGATTTGTGAGCGCAGCTCTGCAGTGTCACACACTCAGGTGACAAACAATGTGCTGTCATCTCACAGGCTTACGAGCTCAGGTGGCGTATTGCCAATCCTGGTTTCTTGTCCATGAAAGCAGCACAGCGCTTTATGCGCCCTGTCAAGGAGATCAGGGAAGGGTTCTCAGTGCTTGATGACAACGAACAGGGCCTTATCAGCAGTGCAGCCAGCATGAGCGGCACCTTCCAGCCACACACAGTCTCAGCCACAAGGCACTATGCCGAGCAATATCGCAGCAGAGCAATTGGTGCAGGGATCCTACCCAGCAGATCCCTCAGCACATCTCCCCGCAGCAGCAGAGCAGTGTCACCTCGCAAATCATTGACAGCTAGCATGGTTGCTAATGCCGCAGCTGGCGATCATGATGCAAGCACCTTATATAGCACAGGCTTACCTGAGGGAATGCAGAGCACCGGTTTGCAAGGCGCAGCAAGTCTGTCTCACCCACAGCCTGTGTAGCACTGTAGCTCTGGACAGAACAGCATGCGCAGCCCCAGTACCAAAGATGAACACATGCAGTCGTTCAACGCCCTTTGTATGAACACTGTAATGATTTTCTCGCAGATGCACAGGCCTAACTCCCATTTATTTCAGTCTTGCCAGAGATGCTGCCGTCACTGACCGCATCGCAGAATTGGCGAGTTTTAAGCTGCTTTTGCTCACAGAGGCTCTGTCAATGAGGCAATGGCCTTCTTTCCCTAACTCTTCTCACTGGCAGAACGTTGCTTACTTGAATCAGACCAGGTCCTGTAAGATCAGACAACCGGAGTCGAAGTCATGATGCAAAAGCAAGCTAGTTACCTTTGGCAAACAGGCATGTCCTGGAAGCAGTCGAATCAAATGAACTCTGCAATCATGCGCACTACATGACGCTTTGATCCACAAACAGGCTGCCGTCACAATAAGCTTAACATGTTGAGCAAGACTTGCACTAGGACTGCTTCACACCACCACTGCTTGTAACCTGCGCCATTCCTGAGCCAGAACGTCCTCAAATACACTTGGTGCTGTTGCCTCATCTTGCACAATGCCAGAGTCCTCTAGATTGGCCTGTTTTGCTATTGCATACGCTGCCTTAATGGGTGCAACAGCAGCATGCAGATGTGGCACCACGCTTGACAGCGGTAAGCTTTGACAGTTGAATCCTTCCACCAGAGAGCCTCTGGTAATGTGAGCCAGCCATGCCCCCCTGCCATTGTCAACTGAGGACATGAGGTCCATGGATGTCGACTTTAGCGTCAGGCGGCACACCACGCTGCTTGATGTTGATGTGCTGCTTGCTGCGCCATCAGTGGCTGCCTCATTGCCATTGCTGCTGCTACCAACATTCTCAGGTGGGCTGCTTGTTGGCATGCTGGAAGGAAGCAGCTGACCTGTGACCACCAGCGCTGCTGCACTGCCATCCCAGTAGGAAGCTGCAGCAGGTTTGAAAGTTGTACATGCACAACCTTGATGAGATAGCTGTTGTGTAGTGTACGCAAACTGTCACTTGGCTGTGGTAAGATTAGAGACCAGTACTTGCAAGCACAACTGCTTCGAATGCCAATACAGATACATTGTCCACTGCTGCATTTGCAATGCCACATGTAAGCCTTTACAGCCTCTTTGGTGCATACCACTTTAAAAAAGTGACAGAAGACTCCTACAAAAGTTGAGCATGTCGAGGTGCACATACCATAGTAGGCTGCTTCAAAGCCACCTTGGGCTGGCAAACCTCGCAGCATGATGCGGGTGAGTGGGGAGCGCTCCAGGTTAGACAGCAGGGCCAGCCCCCCTTGCCACCCCCCACTTGTGCACACCCCACACACCTGGCAGCCTGCAGGTGCATGGCAGACTCCTACAACTTTGCATACGAGTACTTCAACTGAAAGCTTCAAGCTTATGGCCAGATGAGGGTCTTGTCCAGACGACATGCTTTAAGCTTCAACTGAAATGGAAATAATTAGCTCATCTCAGATGAGAGCACTTGCGGGCACAAACGACTTGGGTTTGCTAGTGCTCTGGTTTAGACTAAAGAAGTACCATTGAACATCAACTGCAAACTTTGCACTGAGCTCAACTGCCAGCTTGTAGCCAGATGCGGGTCTTGTCCAGACTTCAACTTGACTGCTGAGAAACAAGTGCTATACTGCATGTCATACATCCTGACTGTGTGCATGTGCCACAGTGCAGCATTGGGTGCATACATCCTGTAATGGCACCTTGTATTTGACACATTTGTGCTGTGGACATATCAGGTCAAGTTGAGAGACAGCTATATGCTGGGCAAAAGAAGGTACATATCACTGTGTGCTTGACCACAGTGCTGAGAATTTTCCTGGCAAAGCCACAACACGATCAAGCCGCTGACTGCATCAATGGACAGGCACTGACCGTATGGCATGGATGCTAGCTGGTGGAAGAAGTCTGCTGGGGAGGGTAGCAGGGCTGGGGCCCCCAGCAGGGCTGTGGAGGGCACCACATATGCCCCACACCTCAGGCTCAAGTCCTCCCCTGCATGACAGCATATCACATCACACCTAAGCTTTGATGTTCCCACAAGCGTATGAATGGGTGCAGATGCTGCAAGGCAAAGTCCACAAAAGCTGATCACAACAGGCTCATGCGCAGCCTTCTGTTCAGGCAAAGAAACAGTTGACCAGGTAGCATGCCTGGCAAAGACACTGCAGAATGACGCATGAATGACAAAGCTTCAATAAATATGTGTCGAAAAACTGACCTGGGATGCTGACTGGCAGAGCTACAAAGGGCTGAACGGAGAGAGCCCCACATGCACCGATGCTGCACCTCAGGTGAAGAAGCACGCGCTCCCCAACAGGCAGCACCGGAATCTTATACAGGGCTGGCTGTTTTGTGTCAGGAATGAGTGGACCTCCAAGAGACAGCCTGCAAGCGCAAATTTGGAAAGCTGAGGCAGCTGTTTGATTGCTGTAGACTGTCTTGTGCAACCTGGTAATGTCCCGCCTTTGGACAGTCGACAGACCTGCTGACATTCATTTGACACTTGTGTCGGTCAGCATTCTCGCAGTTGCTGGCACTGGCAGCTGCAGCTCACTGACTCTGATGTGAGAACCTTTGCTGGCTGCCATCTGCAGATGGGGTCCCTCAAGACAACTTATCTGGGACAGCTGACATGACTGCTGGTTAGCGCTCACGCAGTTGATGGCAGCAGCAATACGTGCTGTGCTTTTTGCAGTATCAAACTGGAGACAGTGAATCAAACGTACTCGTGCAACTGCAAACCCAAGGAGAGGCGCCTCAAAATTCGCCAATGATTGCCACAGAGCGTCTGTTGAATTATCAAAGCTTGCTGTAGGTGGTGACCAACTAACAGACAACAAGATCACAGAGATGGCGTGGGCAGACAGCACTTGACAAGTGTGCTGACAGCACTCACGATGCTGCTTTCTTTTGGAGCATCATTGATCAGCACAAGTACAAAGATGGTCCAAGCAGGCAGCGAACCTGAGCACAAGGGTCTTGATGTCTGCGGTAAGCCGGTTCAGCAGCTCCACAGTGAAGCTGACACATCGCGCCTCAGGGTGAAGGGTATGGGAGATCACAAGCCTGAGAGGGTCTGTGGGCCCTGTCACTTCCTGTCTGGCAGTTGCCTCCTCAGGTCCAAGACTAGTCACCAGTGACATCACCTCAGCAATACCTGAACAGTCACATACAAACTTGGAAGATGCTGGAGAACAGCTCAAGCTCACTGACATGGTGTTCATCAAAGCAGGGTGCCGGCAATGCAACTCACATCAAATGTCTGAGCAATTGTTGTTCGCTTGGACATTTGTGACAATGAGAGCAATGCCAACACACATGAGTCTATAGATGAGCCAACCAGCAAATGTGCATCAGCATATGCAGTCACCATGCATAGGCAGCTTGATGGCACACATGTGAACCCCAAGAGGCTATGCCCAATACCTCAAACGTCTGCTGGCTCACACAGATGCACTTGCACCCGGATACACACTTGCACCCACCTGGGAGGGAGTTGATGTCGCTCAAGGGGTCATGCTTGGCATTTTGAGAGCGGGCAGCATCAGAGCCTGACCCAAGGGCAGCATTGACAGCAGTGAGGAGGTGGCGGTGCAGAGGCCAGTAGCGGGTGGCGCGCTTGGTGGCCTGCAGCACTGTGGAGGCAGGAGCCGCCATTGGGTACCCCTCGTTCACCTGCCAGGGAATGTCATCACTAATTTATGCAAAGAGCAAAACTGGTGATGAAGGGATTGCCAACAAGCCTGATATCGCAATCGCCTGCAGAGTACTCTGCTTGACTGTAATCATGGACACAAGCACGAGGGGCAATAAGCATTGGGACTTCCAACTTGTGGCCATACTGACGCAGCTGTCCTGAATAGCTGTGTACCCTTCATCTCTGCCAACAGTAAGAACAAGCAGTGCTGCTGGCGTCTTGCTAGCTAACAGCAATAAGTGTCAGTCGCACTCCTTTGAGTCTGTATCAAGACTTGGGCTGGACTGTGAACTTGCAGATCAATGCATGCAATCACCTGCCAAGATGGACTGAGCTTCAAGCGCAAAGGGTCCTCCCTGACAGGCGGCTCAGGGTGGGCATCCCCATTTTCTGCAGATGGGTCCTGAGGGGTCTGCTGGGGTCGCAGGTCCACTGTGGCAATGGGCTGAGTCTGCTTCAGAACCCTCTGCAAGCGATCCCGGGTGTCCAGCCCTACTCTAGTGCCCTTGCTGTAGGGGCGCAGAACATCACCTATTTTGGCTGCAATGTCCTGCATCACAGCATTGGTACAGTATTGATCAAGTTTCACACATACTTTTTGTATAGGAGGAAGGGTCATAAGAAGCCAGTGTGATGCAGCCGTGCCTTGAAACAGACAGGGTTGCATGACAATGATGCAAGTCACGAGAGGTGTGCTCCATGAAAGACAGACAAGGTCATTGTGTGCAGTGCTTGTGATCAGCTCATTGGCAGATCCAGGACATACTTTGCCTTGTGCTTGATTTGCAACACTGGATGCATCATCAGCACTGCATCACTAACTCTGCAATGAGCTGAGTCACAACAGCCACACCTTTTTGCAATATATAGCGTTGGAGCATCAGAAGTGGCACTATTTTTGCTGATTGAACATCAAACATCCTGACTGTGATGCTCAGAACAAGATGGCCTGGCCAAACAGGACTTCTTGATGACATACACTTGTTATGATGCGTATTCGCAATAAACAGTATTGTTACCTTCATGCCTAGGCTGATGCCCTCCCCAGCATTGAGGGTGAGGACAGCAGTGACCCTTTCCAGGCTGACCAGGGCAGACTCAACCCCCTCAGCCTCAATGTCCCCTTCATCCACTGAACCCTGAGTGGCCTCAGGAGCACTGCCAGCAGCGTCTGTGCCAGGTGCAGCAAAGGGGTTGTTGCTCTTGGCCGCCAGGGTGCCGTCTGCTGCGGCGCTCATGCCAGCCTTTGCCCTGGATTGCCAGTCAGGAGTCAGGATGATGTGTAGACACGCACTGCAACAAGAGTGGCTCAGGAGCACTGCCAGCAGCAACTGCCCCAAGCGCAGCAAAAAGATTGTTGCTAGGATGCCTGCCAGCCTTTGCCCTGCAATGACATGAGAGGCTTTGACAGCAGAAACAGGATGCACAGATATGATTTTTGACATGAGTGGGCTTGGGAGCACTGCTCGCATGGCAATCATTGCTCTCAGCCAAAAGTCTGCCAACTGTTGCCCTTCAAGAAATGGGCTTGCCTTTGGCAATTGATGTGTTGGATTCGTTTTGACAGCCACTACAGCTGGAGTAGGGAGCTGTGTGTCACAGTCTTCATGCAGAAAAGGAGCAAAGGCCCAGGTGAGATTTGTGTGATAGTGTTCAGCACTTTCACATAGCCCACAACTGCGTTGTCACACCTTCTGGCGTCTACTTCAGCTTCATTGCCAGACACCAGGTCTGCCACAGCATTCAGCAGGGCCGACCAGAGGCCATCCATGCGGCCGCTGAGCTCCAGGTGGTGCGCCGCCACCCACAGCGCCCGCGGCTTCAGTGCTGCATTCAACACCTGCATCCAAGACTCCAATATCACTCCAATATCACCATGAACATTTTTCCTATGTTCCATCAATCGGACAAAGGAACCCTGCTTGGACAAGTAGTTGAGTTCAAGCCACTGCCCCCAAGCTTGCGGAAATGACTGGCTGACAATGTTTGGTACATGTGAATTTTGCATGATGCAGCAGTTGCATGAGCAAAGGTATCAACAGAACACACATAGGCATGTGCCCTGTAACAAGTTGTCGAGAGAGCTCGGAGAACCAGCTTTGGTGCATGCTGCTTAGCACAAACAATGAATCATTCAAAATACAGCAGTGATAGTATACCTTCCAGTGCACAAGCAGTTGAGTCATGAGCTCCTGCAAGGAGGCCTGGTAGCTCTTCACCAGAACAGCGACTTGTGATCGGATGTCCAGGGCAGGATCCAGGGCATGGTCCATGCTGGCCTGCCTTGCAAGGGAGTCAGCAGGGCCTCTGGGCAGCTTGTGGGACAGGTGCAGGCACAACTGCAGCAGCTGCAGCCATAGGTCCACCACAGCTGTGCAGGCATGTGACCCTCCCTGGGGCTCCCTGTCCCATCCCAGACATGCCTTAGTACCCTGCACCCACATGCTAGATGTCTTGTCTTGCTGACCACGAATTGCCTTTGTCCGCAAGAACTGGTCTTCTAGCACAAGAAACACTGCATTCACAGGCGTAATGCACATGGCGGAGCGGATCCATGCAATGGAGCCATTGTCACTACAGGAACACAGGCAGAAGAGGCACCTGAAGAGCGATTTTGGCACAGCCAAGCCAGTCTGTGAGCTCAGCAATGGACTGACTGTAGGCAGCGCCCTCAGTGATCACAGTGATGTCTTCAGAAGGCTGAGTGCTGCCTTGATCCCTGCTGGAGACGGCTTGGGGGACTGGGGTGGATGCCCGAGGGTGTTGCCTCAGTAATTGCAGAAGGGTCGCTGTCAGCTCTTCCTTGAAGACAGTGTTCTTGGCAATGGCTGCTCCTGTTGTGGTGGTGCCTGCACAACGGAGCAACAAATCAGGCTGGTGTCATTGAGCAAAACACCGCCGCTATGCTATTGACGTCTGCACAGCAGCCTCAACGCAATGTCTGCACACGCTTTCAAGTGCAGCACCTGTGGCTGAAAGGCCTGGAAATTTTTCTTGAGAAAGCATCTAGCTGTGTCAGCCACTGAGATGATGTGTTGTGTATTGTCCTTGCAGACCAAACAGGAAACTTTTGTGTTCTTAATGCAGAGGCATGACTTGCAAGATTTTTTCTGTTTGGCATAGGAAAGCAAAACACAATGCCTACAACATGAAGAACAAGCTAATCTTGAGCTTGAAAATGACAGCAGACGCTCCTGTCCTTGATATCATTTCATTCTCATGATTTGCACAACAATGCAAATTGCCCATACAGAGGTCCCAATACACTCCAAAGTCTTCATATGTCCAGGGGAGAAAACTGACTGGTGAAAGTGCCACTGACAACGCTCATTACAAAAGGCTCAGTCAGCGTGTTCTTGAGCTGAGCACCAGGCACAGCCTTATCACCACTGCGCACTGCCCTCCTTGTGGCTAGGTCTGATTGAACCACTGCATGCCAGGCTTGAGCTAGGGCTGTAGTTCTGGCTGCTGCACTTGGCAGTGTGGCTATCAGCGGCATCAGCTCTTTCACAAGAGACAGCTGTGTAGGCACCTGCAGGAGCACACAGCATGTTTGTGAATATCTGCAGTATATGTTTTGTCAGCTCCAATCATAGAGGGATGAGGCCAAACAGGAAACTCAGGTACAGGAGATGACCATGCTGCCATTGCCTGTCACACGCATACAAAGATGGCTGCATGCAGTCGACAGGATTGAGCTGAGTGTATGAGGCCATGACAGTACACACATATGTTGTCATTGCACTGCTAGGACCCACCTGTAGGCAATCCAGGTGCTCTGTCATGACCGCCATCAGCTGAGCATGACCAGCAAAACTGAGCTGGCGGTCCCACAGCTGCAGCAGGGCTGCCACTGCCATAGGGCCCCAGGAGGAGGCTACTCCAGCAACTGCCCTCAGCCCTCCTGAGTTTGGCTGCGAACTGAGTATACGAGTCAGCTGCAGCAGGCTCTGACCTGCGTGGAAGCTGATGCTGGGGTCGCTGCTGTTCACAATGCTGACCAGGAAGTCTCCCATCTGCAGCGTGCAATGCCACGCTGTGTATACTGCTCTGTGCATTTACGGCTAGGTTTTACATCATGAACTAGTATATGTACGCAGGGCAGGGCTCATGATGAAGATATGCTACAGGCGTTGATAACTCCTCACTAAGTATACGTAGGGTTTTGCTGACATTTGCATGCCATCAAAGCCTGGCATGAGCCAAACAGAGCTCATAGTTCTCTGACTATGCAGCACACTCCTAAATACTGCGCAAACCGCAAGTACCTATCCCAAGCATGTCATGCAACACAACAGGACCACAGCATCAGGCTCTCCAGTCGTGACATCACAGTGAAGTTTAGGTGCCAGTAGTCAATATTGTCATACCTGCTGAGCGACCCAGTTGCCTTGATGCCCTGGGGCAGTTGTAGCCCCTGAGAAGCTGCCTGCAGATAGATCATCATGTGCAGCTGCCTCAGCAAACTTCCACTGCTTTATTTGCCCATACTTGACTGCTGAAACAAGCGCAGCCGGTATCAGCACCTGCATCATGAGTTTGCATGCCTCAGTGATGGGCCTGTGGCATAATGATGGACATGATCACATGTTGCACTTTGAGGACGAGTGCTGAAGGCCAATCTCTCATATCTACTGGGGACCAGCAAAACCTGGAGTCTCTCCCTGTCAAAACTTTGGACGTGAAAGCAAAGCAAGGCAGTCCTGCAGGCCAAGCTGAGCTAAGCTAGGCTGTTGCAAAAATGTGCTACACCTGTTCTGCAGCCGATAGCATCTGCGCCTGCTCTAGAATAGAACCCAAGGACTTGACAACCCTTTGGCACAAGCTGGCTGCCAGTCTGTCCAGCAATACGCCTGCATCACTGTTGCCCTGCGGCGCCATCATTCATCACTTTACCACTGGAATCACCTTCTTGATACCATGTCAGCTCATTCTGGCAACAATTATTTGCATGCTGGGAGGTCAAGCAATGAGCAAGGTGCCATGTCAGCTCAGGCTGGCAATGCTTAACTGCATGCTATGAAGGTTCAAGCAATGAGCAAGATGCTTTCCCAGCATACAGGTGTGTGACGCCAAAGCTTGCACAAAGCCATTTCTCACCTGTTGTAGCGCAGTCGTCAGCAAGCTCTGCACTGCAGCATGAGCAGCCGCATTGACAGCCGGGACTGTGTCCATGAGGCCATTTCCAACAGCCCCAACCCACTGGGTGACAGCTGTCAGAGTATTGCCTGATTTGGCTAGCTGCGTGAGCAGCTGCTGATTCTGAAGCAGGTTAGCAGTGCAGGTGATGCCAGCAACTCTGACTTCTGGCAGGCTGCTCTGAAGGCAGGTCAGCACGTGCTTGGCCATCTCGCCGTCTGTGAAGAGCTTCAGAGTCTTTGTCACAGGGGCAAGTGGCAGCACTTCAAGAGCTGAGCATTGCACCTGCAAGCATCATTGGCCGAGACCAGACAACAAGTCAGTCGCGATGTCTGCAAGTTGCGTTCCTGAAACCCTGCTGACAGTGCTTACCACACATGCACCTGATGCTGGCAAACAAAATCTGGTAACAAAGACAGTTACATGTGTATGAAGCTCAGCAAAACAGAGCAGTGCAAGCAACGATGCTGTCTGTCTCTTTGTCAGACCAAGTGTATGAGGTGTGGAGTGCTTCAAGCTTTGCTGACCTCAGGGCTGTGCATGCCAGCAACGTCTGCTCTGAGACCCTCACAGACGGAGTCCCAGTCGTCACTGCTGAGAGCAGCTGTCTTGGCAATATCATATGCCAGCCTCTTGCTTGCAGAGCTTGCTGGCCGTGCCAAGATGGATTGGCATGTCACGCTTACAAGATTGCCAACTTCTCGACCTCCGGCCAAGTAGTTGAGCACCTGATGCCGAGCAGGTCAATCATTTGACTTGTGTTGCCATGCAAATTTACAAATCTACAAGGACCATAGTTGTGTCTGCAGCTGTTTCTCCTCCAGGGATAAATATGCAGAGGCTACGCAGCATGGTGGGTGCGCTTGCATGATTTCTTGGCCACAATTACATGGACACAATATGTCGTCGGTCAAAACCGTGAACGACCAGCAACGCCGGATAGACCAGAGTGCACAGAACGGCTTTGCAAACTGATTGATGCAACAGCAGAATGGAGAAATCTTGCCCAACATATTGTCGCATGAGCAATGCTGCCAAATGACTTGTTGACATCATGCCTGAGACAGATGCTGCTCGAGGCAAAGCATCTATGTGTGCGTACCTGCAGCAAAGCTGTAGCCTGCTTATTTGCGTCTTCAGCCTCTAAGTCTTGTCTCAATGATGACATGCTTGCTGCTGATAGCTATGTTGGACCAAGAAAGACCAATACAGCTGCTTTGGACCCCCTAAGCTGCAGTTTGAGGGCTGTGTGAGCAGCTGACAGAAAGCAGGGTCTTCTGCTGACTCTAGGTACTTAAAACTTTGGGGCTGTTGCTATCTATTTTGCTCAGCTGGGTTGCTTGCAGACCGAGGGTCGACTACGTGATTGCTGCTTGTGTCAGCAGGCGCTGCTGCCTTCAGGTTCTGATAGCTTTGTGCAGCCTCTGGGTATGCCTGCTGTATTTCTGTGGACAGTTTGTTCCTGCATACAAGCTAGAACTACTTCTTATGCTGTTGGAGTCTGTTATGCATTGTGGCATGTGATGCATGTATGGCAAACAGCTGCAATGTGCACTTTCAGATGCTGCGCTCCGGACTGACAGAGATATGTTGAAAGCAGGTGTCCTGCTTGCCTGAGATCCTCAAGAGCTGCTACTTTGCCCTTGGTGGCTTGATTTTCCTGCAGCCCTTGCTTGAACAGGTTGAGGGTGCTGATGTCTGGATTGCTGCCTGTGTCCAGAGCTCTGCATACATATGTATACAGAGCATTCAGCATGATTCAGAGGAAACTGTTTTGCTCGCGCTGTGATTCATCAAGAAAAGCTGACCTCAATATGTCAATAGGTATTTCGGTGCTGCCACAAAGATCCTTCTTAGACTGAAGATCTTTCAGCGATGCTATCAGGCTGTTCCTGTACAGCACCTGAGGGGTGACAGAGCTGTCACAGAGACTCTGTCAGCTTCGGGCGGTTTACTGCTTACACTTGCGAGTCAAGCAAGTTTTGATCGCCCGAGAAGTGGCTAACAGTCTGCTCTAGCTCTTGCACCTGTCATGCACGTCAGGAAGAAGCCTTCAGATGCGAGGCTGGCCTGGCCTAACTTACACCCGCTTTTCGTTTACGCGACGGTCGGAGTGTGACAATGCGCTGTGTCTCACCGTTGACAGGGAGGAGCGAACACCCTGAAGCAGTGCTTTCTGTTGCTTGGAGTTCATGCATCCAGACTGCACTCAACAGATCAGTGGCCTTGAGGCTAATCACAACAATGGCCATCCTATCTCGCTGACATGCAACACGACGCACAATGCACACAGCGTCCTGATATATCGCAGTTGACGCTAAAGCCTGTGGCGCAAGGTGCCTTTCCAACAGACTCAATGTGACGCGACAGCAGATGTTGGGGATTTTACCCCGAGAAAGAGAGAGAGTAATTTTACATGCTTCAGCTAGACAACAAGTCTGATCGCATGTGCCACAAGTGGCAAACTCTAATTCAAGAACTGAATTGTGTGATTGTATCATTGTAAGTCATGAGCGACAACAAAACAAAACACGATAAGCAAAAAAAAGTTTGTGTTGTAAAGAAATAACTGGAAAACAACCTAAAGCGTTAGCATTGGAATCAACAGCCGTTGAAGTAGACCCAGCAGCATCAACAACTGGGGCAGCAACGTTGCTTGGGGCCTCTGGCAAAACGGTAACCCCAGCCTGCTGAAGTACCATCGTGGGGTCTACAGTCACTGATCTACGAACGGGCTTTGGCCTGCCTGCCATGCCAAAACCTGCTGGCCTGCCCGCTGCAGCTGGAGTCTGGGCAGGTGCATGTGGTGGCGCTGAGGAGACAATTGGCTTCACCCCAAGCCTCCTAAAAGACGAACGAACCAGTCTGGATTCTTTCACAGCTCAGCCTTGTGCAGGAAGTCGCTCAGAGTACACAGGAAGTAGCTCGGAGTGCGCAACTTACACTTACAATAGCTCAGAGGCACATATGAGGCAGACAGAGTTGCATGCCAGCCACTCCCAAAAGTCTTTGACGCCAAGGAGAACCAGTCTGAATTGTTGCACGTCACATGTGCAAGACGTGTCGCTTAGACCCTAAAATACAGACACTTTTCCCAAGAGCAGACGGGCCATACATTGCCGAGCTTGCCCCTTGGGGCATACCAAGTAGATAGTGACCATTGACAATTGACAAGATGACATAATACATGACAAATGCAAAGGACAAGACTGGATCAAGATAAGCCTTAGCACTCAAACACAAAACCATGGATGTGCGCAACATTAGTTCCACTCTGCTGTTGGCGCCTGTACAGCTGATGTGGCACGCCCAGACATCAATTGATGGGCATACAATGCACTGCCAGCACTGGCTGTAGCATGTGTGAGCACAAGCTGACCGATCTGCCAGAGGTCAGTCTTGCAAGTGTACAATTCACGCCCAGCCCTGACTGCAGGTGGCAACACCAGACCTGTCCACCACACATGTTGATTTTCTCTTCCAGCAAGCTCCCAATCTATAAGCAACCAGCCATCAGGGCCCTTGACAATGTTATCAAGGCGGATGTCTCGGTGCACAAAGCCAGCAGCATGTACTGGTTTGAGTGTAGCTAACAAGCTATTGATCAGACTGCAAAGCTGCTGATTGCCTTGAAGGCTAATGCGAGCACCTACTGGACGCAGTCTGAGGTGGACCAGGCATGTTCTACTGCAAAATTGTTCGCTTACATCATCCATTGGATGCTTCATGGGCTGCTTCACATCATTGACCTGCACATCATACTTATTAATATGATTCTGGTGCAAGCCTTGTCACACGGTGGCTCCTCCCAAGCAGCGTTGATCTTGATCAAGTCACATGGCAGCAACCATTGTGCAGACGATACGTACAGACTTGTGGACACAGACATCCACGTGCAAAGTGTATACTCACATGCAAGCTTGCACATTGTATTGTGCCAGGATGCCTGAGCTTTTGCAACAAGCCATACACATCCAGCAGCTCTTGCATATGCTGGCCAGGGACTTGGAATGTCTTTTCAACAGAGTTGAAGTGGAGCATCAGCTGCACTTGACCATATTGCTCCGCATTGCTGTTGACTGCAGACAAGAAGTCAAGCTCAAACTGTCACAAATGTCAGAGCGGTCCTGCAAAGTGCGATTGAAGATGCCATCCTTGACAAGGGTGCTCACCATGATATGGTGATGGCCGAAAGAAGGCTTTCATCAATCTTGCAGGAGGAGGCGGGGGAAGCAAGCACAATGAGTGCACAGTGTGCAGCCAACGAGTGAGGTTGATGAAGAGCTGCAACACCTTTCGCCGGCCTGACAAACTCCTCATCTGCACTATACGCAGATCATCTTGAGCTGTGTGTTGCAATGTTTTTGAGAGACTAGAGCAATCAAAAGACAAAAATTTGAACCAAACAGCACATACCTCAAACTGCTCAACCAATGGCTGAAGTTGAGGGCCCTGTCGAACGTCTAGCGCAAAGACCGCAATGCATTCACCTGCCGTAGCAATCATGATGATGTATCCTAAGTCACCGTACAAAGCAGCATTTGCGCCTTTGTGCTTCAAAAATAGCTCTGACTGGGCCTGACGCATTTCACTACGCACAGGTTTGTCCTCGCCACCAATGACAAGTATATTGTCCAAGAACTGCATGTAGTCGCGCTTCTTGTCTGCAATAGTAATGCTGTCATCTACAGAATTCCTGAAGAACCCAGATTTCACATCAGGAATTCAGTCAATCAACTGAATCATGCAAGCCGCATACTATGTGTGTTTCAAGTGCTCACTAGACAACACAAACGATGTTAGCTGACCTGTTTTGGCTCACAGCCATGCCAAGGTGTGCTGCTGCAAACTCAGGCATTTTGTAGCCGACTGTATCCCAAAAGGTGGTCAGAAGACACTCTGTTGGAGTGCCTGTTGGCCACAATGCCTGCAAAGCTGAGATGAGGAATGGGTGAAGATCATGCGCAGAGGTTGTGGTTTCTGGACAAAACAAGTCTGGGAATAGCCTGGCCGCATGTTGGTATTGGGACTGAGGCAATGGAACTCTGCATGCAAGGGGTGCTGCCATCAACCCAGCCAAAGAGGTAGCATTTAATGTTTTTGGAAATGCTGTCTCAGGAAAGGGCGCAAACAGAGCTTGCATAACTCCAATGCTGTCATCCACAGCAGCAATTGCTCCAGATATGCCTGCACCCAAAGTCAGATGAAATTATGCAGTGTTTGCCAAAACGATAAGCTATGCAGACAGCACAATACAGGGTTTGTGTGACGGCCAAGACAGCTGTGTTCTTGATAAGACCTGTGGAATGTCAACGATCGACCAAGCTCTTGCACACAATCTGCAAGACAGGCCTTCCGCCCGAGTGAGAGGCAAACATGTAAGTCCATGAGGGAGGCCTTTGGATTACAGTGCACATTCATCTGTTTAATTCACAGCATGACTGCAGCAGGTCAAAAAACAGCAAAATGCAAGACATCGAGAGATATACAAGCTAGCCAAAGCAGTGCAGCAACACCTGAGGGAAAACACATAAGTACTGACACTCCTAGTCAAATGCTAGGTGACTGTCAGCATGAAAACATGATGCACCCATGATGTGTACATGTTATCATTCAATCCAGCAAGTCGAGTTGTTTTTGGTGGCGTGGCAGCATTGCTCTATGGACAATGAGCCCTGTTGATTGGAAATCTGAAAATTGCAAACTATGAAAAGGAAAAGGCAAGACATCAGGAGATGTACAAGCTAGCTAGAGCAACGTAGCAACACCTTAGGGACAATACAGAAGTACCCACCAGGCTGTTGGAGGACTCGCTTGGCTGCTGTACATTGTTGACATTAGCAACTTTGTGGACTGCTAGTATGCATGTGAAGATAGGTACCTGCTGACTTCAACTTGCCAATTTCTTTCTTCACATCTGCAGGAATTCCAGCTATAAGTTGTCGCCACTCGTCCTTGCTCAAATCATTGACTGTGCTTTCCAGCAGAAGACACTCGGCCTTCTCACTCGCCGTCTTGTTGCTCAGGAGAATTTGCTGCCGAAGGTTCACAAGGTCCATGTCCTCACTGCAGGGAAGACAAGCATTGAAATCTCCCCTTGTGTTTACAACCAAGTCAGCTTGCATGCTACGGCATGAAAGGGTACCGCGCATTCCATGAGCCTGCTGTATCTTTGCGTTACAAAGGCCGCTCCTTGCAAAGGCTTGTGAAATGCAGCCTGCCCCTTGCAGACTGGAAATTGATGCCCTGCAGAAACTGGACCGGGAGGATGTTTAGGGTTGAACAGGTGAGTGCGCTGCAGTGACAAAACAAAGGGACTGCTGCCTGCTGGCACAACTCTGCAACAGAGCCTGTCCGTGAGAAAACAGGTAAGCTGCCGGGCTTGTGCAGTTCGCAAACCTGAAGCCTTGGACTGCAGGCCTGCTCGTTGAGGGCTGCCTGCTTCAATCGTAGCCTCTGGTGCTGCAGATATAGGTGTTGTTGTTTGTCGAAGACCGTGTCGTTCGGAGCGTAACAGGCCTAGCAGAGAGGGCCACCGATCTTTTAGTACAAATTGGCTACACAGAGCACCGAGAGGGTTCGTCGTGGCTACACCAGTTGGGCTTCTGGAACTCCGTTCTGGTTGTACGACGAAGGGATGTAAAACCTCTCGCTCTCTCGGTTGCTCCAAGAGCCCCGCTCGTCGAACGTTCAATACGCTTTCGTCGTCCAGCTCGAACGAGCGTACTGTTGTTCTTTCTCCCAGAGCGCTGCGTGCGGTGCTTTTCTCTCCCAGGCCTGTCGCACGTCCTGCTTCGAAGTATGCAGGTGAGCGAAGCTAACCAGCCTTGTAGTTTGCATGCTGTCACGATACGCACAATGGACGTCTATATTGCGGAGTCACGTCAGCAGCTGCCAACTATGCAGTGAAAGTGCGTTTTGTTGTTGCAATGTACTACTTCTATGTCTGCTTGCTTGCACAATGAACAATCTATTACAGGGCGTCAAATACGGTCTGCTGCAGAGGTCCAAGGCAGCTTACAAGCCTTGCAAGGTCTTGACACTGTGTTCACAGTAGTAGAGCCGGCTAGCCAAATTTTTGAAGAGTCCACTGTACTTCACGTAGGTACGTACTGTGCACAGCTTTTGTAGCGCCACTCAGCTACTGACTTCAGCTGCTGCATGCCATCACTCAGTGCTGGTCTGGTGTGTCATGCCACATTCCGCTGCAGACGCCAAGCCAAGAACACACTCTTCCCAGTCAGGAACTGCCGCACAGAGCAGGTGTCGCCTACGCATTTTGAAGACCAGCATGCTTGCTTAGGTGACTGACCTGCTACGTTTTTTTGGATATTTTCATTCCGACTCTGCTCTGAAGCTTGAGGTGCTGACAAGAACCATGATTCTGTACCCAGTATGTGTTATACTAGGCGTGACGTGGCTGCAGGATGATTTTTGAGGCCAAGAAGGAGCTGCAGCGGTACCTCACTTGTATCAACCCAATCTATGCAAAATA
>BDIU01000281.1:0-78644 GCA_002118135.1 Trebouxia sp. TZW2008 | reverse complement strand
ATCAGAAGAAGAAGAGGCAGCAGGCTGAGGTTAGCCTGGCTGAGTCAAAGAAGAAGAACCAGCTGGCTGATGCTGGTTCTTCTTCTTTGACTCAGCCAGGCTAACCTCAGCCTGCTGCCTCTTCTTCTTCTGATCATCTGTCTGAGCCCTCAAGCTCTTCTGCTCATTAGCTGCCTCCTGTAACACCAAAGCTTAACTTTTGCTTCAATGTCACCAGTCTGGTAACAGTGACAATAATAGGCATGTGAAGTGCCTCTCAGCTGGAGCTGCACATCATCGATCACAGATGTTGCAATGCACACCGCTTGCCTTTTGCAACACCCAAGCTTGATGATCACGACGACGTCACTGTTTCAGTGTCAATGATGATGTTATGCATGTAGGCTTCCTCATACTTGCAGCTATACAGAAAGACAAAATTGGCACTCACATGAGCCGCCTGCTGGTGGAGCTGATCAGAAGTGATGTGCGCACGTCAGCGTTGTCTTGGCTCAAGCTGCAGAGTAACATTTCACCTTTACAAAGTGGTGATTTACCTGAGTGGTCTGCAGATGGCGCTCGTTGGTCTCGGCCAAGGCATCCTCTGCCTCCCTCATCATCTTCTTCATCTCAGCCAGGCTAGCCTCTGCCTTCTGCCTGCTAGACTTCTGGTCATCCAGATCCGTCTTCAGGTCAGCCTGCTTGTCAGCAGCATCCTGCAAAAGCAAAGTAGTGATGTCAACGGTTCTGGTGTAGGGGGCTTGAGTGTGTCGGCTCCAAGTGCAGATGGAACAACCCCCAAGCCCCCTGTATCAGCATCAAAAACATACAAATACAGCAACAGTTTGGTAAAATACACCTATAAAACAGACAAACAAGACAGAAACAAATGTTGCAAATGTTGCGGCAAATGTTGATGTTATAAGGCAAACATCACTGCTCCACAAACAGACTTTGCCCTCACCTGACGTGCCTGTTGCAGGCTCTTGTTGGCCTCGGCTACTGCGTCCTCAGCCTCCTGCCTGCTCTTCCTCTCAGCAGCCAGCGCTGCATTCCCCTCCTTCTTCTGCTGCTCAAGGTCAGCCAGGCTAGCCTCTGCCTGCCGCCTGCCCTCCATTTGTTCCTTGAGCTGTGTCTTCAGGTCAGCTTGCTGGTCAGCAGCATCCTGCAGCAGGAAAGTGATGATGTCAGCAAGTCTGATATTAGTAGTGATGATATCAGCAAGTCTGATGTCAGTGCCACAGTTGAGTGTGTTGCCTTAATCAGTTGCAGTTGCGAACACCGACAAAACGGAAAACTTAGTCAGAACAAAGGATTAGAAATGCAGTCAACAAAGATTACAAGTCATAAGAATAGACAACAATGGCAGCAAGTTGATCACACCGATGGCAACATGAATGACAACAACATTGGTGAAATTGATGTGTATCAAATGCCCCAAGCCACAGAGCTGGCGTTTACCTGAGTTGCCTGTTCAAGGCGCTTTTTGGCATCAGTCAGAGCGTCCTCAAGCTCCTGCCTGATGGTCTGGGCACTTTCTAAGGCGTCATCAGCCTCCTGGCGGCTCTTCTTCTCAGCAGCCAGTCCCTTGTCTCCCTCCCTCTTCTTCTGCTGCAGGTCAGCAAGGCTAGCCTCTGCCTGCTGCCTGTTGGAATGCTGCTCGTCCAAATCAGCCTTCAGGGCAGTCTGTTCGTCAGCAGCATCCTGCAACACCAAAGCTCTCATGTAAGTGATTCTGAGACACCTGGCTGTCTAATGTCTTATTGTGAGTTAATCAATGTGAGTTGATGTACAGATGAAACAAACCCCTAAGGCCCCTGTTGCTGACGCTGTTGTTCCTTGGCAGCATCCTGCAACAGGATTGCTGGCATCAAAAGCCTAGAGGTATGTCAAAACGCAAAAGCAGTTTGCATAAGTCTGTGTTTGCAGTTATCAAAAACACTGCTTGCTGTATGTATAAAAGGGGGCATTCTGTATTTGAAAGCTTTTACCCAGTATACACTGCGTCCCTGCTCCCTATGCCCTGCACGCCTGCAGCAGCTTATGTGCAGAAAAGGGAATGCTGTTTGCAACATTGCAAGCAGTTCAGCAGATCTCTCAGGGATCAGAGAATAGAGCCAAAGTTTGTTGACAGTGGCAATGGATCAGTGCTGGTAGGAAAGTATTGGTGGACAAGAAGACACTTCAAACATGACACACGCCTGTGCATACGCATGATGACACAATAGTTACAGTATTGCTTGGCCAGACAACCTTGAGAAACTGTGTAAACATTGTTGACAACCCATAACAGCGAGATATTCAGAAACTGCTCAATCACCATCCCATCTTGTTGCTGCTTTGAGCACATGAAACACAGAGTATCAGAAACATACGTCAGTCCAGGGCGATACCTGGTCGGCTTGAATGGCAGCTTGCTGAACATCTGCCAGCTGAACCTTCAGGCTTCTGCACATGTGCCTGATTGCCTGGGCCTCCTGTGCTTCAGCGCGTCTCTGCATGAGGCAGCACGAGTCAGAGAAGTACACACAAGTGAGGCACCGCGTTTGCCTAACCCTTGCCCAGACCCAAACCTGCAACCAGCTGCGTAGATTCAGCACACACTTGACGGTTGCGATATGCTGTCATTGGGTGCTCAAAACAGTGATGTATGGTGAAAATCAAACAAGCGGCCGTCGTATGCAAACACAGCCGGCAGTACATAAGTGAAAGGGGTCAAGCGGCAGCATACAGCCGACCAAGTGCCAAGTCATGCGATGTGTGTAGTGACACATGCTGCGCATGCCCAACAGTCAACTGTCCATGCAGTGACATCATGGGCATGTGACTAGTGCCCTTGCAATCATGCCGACTTAGTTTATCCGACTTAGTTTATGCCCAGTGGCAACAAGAAATGCCCTGTCTCTGCCGTTTCAACACAGGGTTCATGCCCTTGCAAAAAGCACAATGTGAAGAGTGAGTCATTGCATGATACCTGTGCAGCTGTTTGAACAGCATCAGCCAGGGCTTGAGTCAAGGCCTGGTGGGCAATGGTGGCACTCTGCTGCACGTCTGCCAGGTGCGTCTTCAAGCTTGTGATCATGAATTTGCAAGCCTCAGCCTCCCTGGCTTCAACAGCTCTCTGCAATAGGCCACAATTGTCAAGACACTGTACACATTGCGTGAATGCGCACATAGTTTCAAGATTCTCAACCTCTCTGGCTTGTAAACACATAGATCGCACGCTTGAACAGGTGATTCATGTCAGTGTACCTCTTTTGCTGCCTGAAACGCATTGGCTTGGGCTTGAGCCAACGCCTGGTGGGCATTGGTGGCAGCCTGCTGCACATCTGCCAGGTGTGTCTTCAGGCTTGTCCTCATGTGCTTGAATGTCTCAGCCTCCCTCGCTTCAGCGTCTCTCTGCGTGTGGCAACAAATGTCACAACACGATACAGATTGCATGCGGCAGCAATGATCATAATTCTATACAGATTGCCTGAATATGCATGTGAGCCTGAGCGCCTCAGCCTCCTGGACTTGAGCGTCTCTGCATGCAGCAGCAAGTGTCGGAGCTACTCAAACACCTGGATCTGCATATATGCCTGATAGCCTGGGCTTGATGTGCTCACAAGTCTCTCTGCCCAGGGTAGCAAGTGTCAGAATGTGCCAAATGGCCTGGGCAACCTGTGCTTCAATTGTTTGTGCAGCAGCAAATATCAGCATATTCTACACATTGCCTGAATGCGAACATGTGCCTATGTGCCTCAACCTTCCTGGCTTCAACATCTCTCTACGTAAGGCAATAAAGGTCAGAACGCTATACAGATTGCTTGAATTTGCACCTGTGCCTTAGTGACTGGCCCCCTCTATGTTCCAAAACCCCTCTGCGTCAGCAGCAAGTGTTAGAACACTATACAGAAAGCCTGAACGTTTGCCTAGTGGCCTCCTGTGCTCCAAAATGTCTCTGCATGAGGCTGTAAGAGTCAGACTACCGTGAAATGGCGTCAATGTGCACATGTTAAGGCACATTTTTTTGGCATAAACAAAATTGCGCCAGTGAATGAAGCAATCAGCCAAGAGTTGACAGCTGCAGTATGGTGGCATTGGTTGCATCGAAGTTCCTGCTGTGCGCATCCTGTCAACACAGCAACATACAGCATAATTCAAATCAGAAAGCTTGCAAAAGACAAGGGGCAAAGGTCCAGAATGAAACAAGCAGCACCATGCAGCTGACCAAGTGCCAAGTCATGCAATGCCTGCAGAGATGACCGTTGCAGACGCAGAATATGCAAGAGAACATGCTGTGACATGCAAAGCTTAAGCAGTGCTATCACTGGCATTCTTGTACTGCGCCCTGTGGCAGCAAGAGAGGACCTGCAACACAGCATTTGTAACACACCAACTAGCACAATTTGATGGGTAAGTCACGGGACTGCACCTCTCTAGCTACTTTGCAAGCATCAGCTTGGGCTTGAGTCAAAGCCTGCTGCAGGTGAGCATTGGAGCGCCGTTCAGCGCTGAGCTCTAGCTGCACACTCTGAAGTGTATCTTGGCAGGACTGCAGTGCAGCTTGCGCATCAGCTACTCGTGCCTGATCCACTGTCAGAGCAGCCTGCGATGCACATACATGCAAGCTCAACGTGTTTGGTCAACCCGATTGCAGAAAGCTGCTCTGCTCAGCAACACATTACACTATTCACTACATAAAGAGCCAAATGCCTCAGAATATTCACTACAGAAAGAGCCAAATGCCTCAGAAAACCATTTTGGAAGAAGTAATTACCATCCTCTGAAAGGTAAACAACAGAAGAGCCTCGCCCATGACTGCTGGTGTGAACTTGGGCTCCTGCAGCAGGATAGGTCTAAATGTCTTCACACCGCCATGAACACTGTTGATGCTGAGGCTGCTACTTCAATCAACCCAGATGTGACAAATTGTTGCCAGCGTTGATAGGAAGCATTTGCGCTTATGCACACCTGAACAGAGGTGGTCTGCCTGACATGCCTCCACATCAGGTTCCCACCGCGCTCCTGTAGTGGCCAGGGTGCCATAGCTCTTTATAGACCCACAAAACATCTGAAATGTCCGCAAAGGAAGCTGTCGAGGCGATACAGCAATATGCTGCTTACCTTTTCCTCCCAGAAGGAGGAGCCTTTCTGCGACTGTGCTGTTGAAGCACTGGCGCGCGATAAAAAGGCGCGCTTCAGCAGTGTCAGGCCAGCGAAACCATATCTGTTATCCTTCTTCATCTCGTTGTTGAAGTTTGTCCCGTGCTTTGTGAACATCTTTCTGTCTGATGCTATCAAGTTCACAGCTGTCTATGCAAACTGGCAGTGCGTTGACTTTGAAAGCATTACGTCGAAGACTCCCGCCGTTTACTTCTCAAGCTTGCTCGCATTCTGCTTATGATTGATCGGCCAGTGTAAGCATGTTCAGTGGAAACCCTGCGCGTAACACGCTCGTTGTTACGCAGTGGCGAATCGCTCAGGAATCGCTAGTACTCTTCTTCTTCGTACTTCGTTGTCCTCGTTTTGGGCGTTGAGCTGGGTTAGGCTTACGTTTGTACCCAATCTGGGAAGATATCTTGCATCATTGGCTACGCTAGCGCTCCCTCCTGATCTGTAGCAATGCTTTCAGCTACATTACAGATGTGAGTTGGCGTGTCGACTGGGATCAAGTTTGGCATCGATCTGATGCAGTGCAAACAGCGCACTGTGCAAGTGACATAAGTCCAGTCAAAGCAGCTTTGTGGGGTGTGCCTAGCGTCATCGACCAGTCGTATTCGCCTCAGCAGGCAAGCTGTTCTTTTCAGTCAGCACTGAGATGCTTAGACTGGATCAGCTCACAAAATTGCAGGTAGGTTCGCTGACTGACCGAGGCTGGCCAGTAGTAGCTGTTCAGAGCAGCATAACCGCTGGCCCCCAGCAATTTCTTCACACGCAGTCTTGCTGATATGTGTTGTGCTCACTCTATGCTATGCTCAGCAACAAACACTGCAGTGTACTGAAAGCTAGTCTGGCAGGATGATCTTTTGTTGATGTCAACAGCTGGATATGAGTTACAACTGTCAAGCAGCTCATGCAAATCGAGTTCCCATGACCAAGACCACCATCACAAAGCAACCATGTCTTGGCGCATGGACTGCTATGTTATTGTCCAGTGTTGCGCAACAGCAGTTGCCTTGCATGCATTTCTTCAAAGGCTTTGATGCAACAATGATGTCATCTTTCTGCATAGCATACATGTTTCACGAAAACTGACTGTGCATGCATACCTCAGCAGCTCGTCCAACTATGACTATGTTGCAAGCTTGCAACATTTGTAATTCAATGCATGAGTGATGAAACCTGGTGTTTGATGCAACGCTCAGAGTTACGGTTTGACTCAGAGACAATGCAATTTCATTGACAGTCAACAGTGCCGTATCAACTGCCTGTCCTGCACCAGGAACCTACAGGTTTGGAAGCTGTAGCATCAACACAACTGAATTACTGCTAGCTAGGTACAGATTACTGTGAGCGCTTGCAGCTTGCTGACTAGGGCACTTCATATTTCATGTTGTGGACACAGTAGTGATGGCAAGACCTTCACAACAGGGTTCACATGACGCCCTTATGTTACAATGCCTGCCTGCAGGCTCATTTAGACAGATGAGTAGCCACTACAAATAATATTGTTCGTACAGGTGTGTACTGGTTGTCTGTTCGCAGATGTAGCTCTGCATTAGTATTTCAAAACAAAGTCAACCTGCTCAACTGAATGTGCACATAATCAGAGGTTGAAAAAAAATGCGAGCTATATGCCAGCAATGCGGCAAACCAAGCTGACAAAGCTTGCTGAACCTCAAAGCTACTGCTGGAAGTTGGACGGTCATATTGAGCCAGCGGGATCCCCATTCCTCAATTTCCTGGTAGGTCCCTAGACAATGCCAAAATCAAGCTGCAAACAAGCTGTCCAAAACTGATATGCAGTAAAAAAGACTCTGCAGACATCTAGACTCCTTGACAGCACAAATATGACCAGCAATAAAACCGTTGCTAGGACTTCTAAGCAGAAGCAACATGAAAGAAAGAACACACACCCCATATCTTTCTATGCAGTTGCATTGTGGCATCAAGACCCCTGGTCTGGTGTTGCTGGTGCAGCTTATTAGGGTTGTCTTGCACAAGCCTGCTGACTCAAGCACCAGCCTTGAACAGCACCTTACTGCCTCACACAGGCTTGGTGACAAAGTCAGCGATGTCTTGATATCTGCGTTTTCTAACCATACAGGCCTTGAAAGTTGTCTCAAGTGAAATACCAAAACCCAATGCTGCTGTTGCTGCCGCACAGGTCTACAAACATGCATCAAGGTGGGATGAAACTCCATTTCTGCCGTATCTGCTGCAAGAACCCTAAAAGCTGTCCCAAGCTGGAATCAAACTCCTTCCCTACTGTATCTGCCACACAAACCTTGAATGAATCTGTCTGAATCTGAAAGCGAACCTCCATCCCTGCTGAGACATGTGCCACATAAGCCTGAAGGGCGTCTCAAGCTGCAAACCCAAACCTGATTTCTGCTGCTTTTGGCATACAAGTAATCAGAGGGTGTATCAAGCCACAAGTTGACCTAATTGCATCACGTGTGCTTAGTAGGCAAATCAGCCATGTCCTGGGCTTCCTTGATTTCTGTCTGGAGCTGAAAATCTTGACTGCATTTCTGCTGGTGTTGGCTTACAAAAAGGAAAACCTGCCTCAACCTGCCAAGGTTGCCTCAAATTTGCTTGGTTGGCATTTCAGCCATGCCTTTAGCCTCCTTCATTTCTGCAAGGATGTCTGCCATGCCGGGCTCATCAGGTGGAGCCTCCCCTCTGGCCTTGGCATCTTCCATCTTCTTCCTCAGGACTGCCTTCTCTTGATATCCCATACCCCTGTTAGCCAGCCTGCACTCACAACACAATTGTTGTCTATTTTTGCCAAGACTTGCTTGGATGTGAGAAACATCACAAGTAGCTTGTCTGCCACCCTTGGCTTCTTGCATCATCTTCTTCTTCTTCAGGAGTGCCTTCTCTTGGGTAGCCAATACCCCTGTTAGCCAGCCTACATACACAACACCGATGACAACATGACACAATATCCTGCGGTGCAACAGTGGTAATTATTTCTGCAAGGATGCCTGCCATGCCGGGCTCGTCAGGTGGATTCTCCCCTCTGGCCTAGGCATCTGCCATCTTCTTCCTCAGGACTGCCTTTTTGTATAGCCCATACCCCTGTTGGCCAATCTGCACATACAGCACCAGTGTTACTGACCATTTTTGCCCAAATTTTGCAGAGTGTCAGATGTGGCGAGTGCAGTTCCTCTGCCAGCTTTTTCACTATGTGGCAATGTTCCAGTCGCCTTCTCTTGATGACCTGTAACCCTCTGAGCTAACCTGCACTCACGAGACATTTGTCTATTTCTGCAGAGATGTTGTGGCGCGTCAGACACATGACAGGATACTTCCCCCTGGCATTGGCGTCTTCTGTTCATCCTGAAGACTGCCTTCTCTTGATAGCCCATAACCTTCTTGGCCAATCTGCGCACGCCACAGCGTGTGAGACGAGTGCAGAGGTATTACCTCTTGCCATCTGTGCATCTTGAACAGGAAGGTACAGTCCATGATCAGCATGGACAAAGAAAAGCAGTACAGAAGAACAGGAAGGCAGGACGTTCTTGGTCATCAGAGCACAAATTTTCAGTCATCAAGGCAAAGTGATCACTTCTTGCAGGAGCAATGCCTCTTGAAGAGGAAGGTCACTCATTAACATCACTGGTCGGACCTACCAACCAAGTGCAAGTGGCACTTGAAGTAAGGTGTGTATGCATTTAGGCAATGCTCTCCATCAGCAGCAGCCAGGATGAAGGCACGTAAGGAATGACAGAGTGAGATTTGACAGAGTGATCACCTCTTCCAGAATCAGTGCCTCTTGAAGAGAAAGGGGCAGTCCTCAATGAGAAAAGCACAGGACGAAAGCAGAAAACAGCAGTAAGGCAGGATTCTTTTGGTGATGAAGGCAGAATTGATCCTCACAGCAGCATCACATGGAGAAGAAGAGCAAGCCAGAATCAAGCCAGCAGAGTAGTCACCTCTTCCAGAACCAGTGCCTCTTGAAGAGGAAGGGGCAGTCCTCAATGGGCACCGCCTTGGTCTCCACAAACAGCAGCCACACCAGGATAGTCTCCACAATCACACAACAAGCAAAGAAGAGGAAGGTGCCCCACTGCATGGCAAAAGATCATTGCACAATCAGATGATGGTTGACACTGCTGAGGATGTTTCATGGGGCACTGCTTTGGTCTCTACAAGCATTAGTCACACCAGACTGGTCTTCACAATCACACAGCAAGCAAACAAGAGGAAGCTGCGCCATTGCATGCAGGTCAGAGACACACTCAATGGGCTTTGGTGGTGATACAAGTTGAGCTCATTTCTTTAAGAACAGCAACAGCTTGAGGCTGCACAGCATGTATTGTGGAAGTGTAGAAATAGGCCAACCTGGAGGCTGCATAGCGTGCATAGCAGGGAAATCCAAACAGGCTCACCTCGAGGCTGAACAGCATCTGAGCAGCATTTAAAATACAAGGTTGAAACTGCGCAGCATGCAAAGCAGAGGCATTCAGACAGGTTCACTTTGAGACTGCAAAGCATGCAAAGCATGCAAAGCACATCTTTATACATGATATGATTGTGATTCTGTTCAGCATGCAAGGCAGAGCTTCAAAGGTGCATGACGCCGAGACTGCCCAGCATGCAAAGCAGGCTTGCACATACACTCACCTTGAGACTGCACAGCATGGTAAGGAAAGTCTGAGCAATGACAGCACTGAAGAGCAGGTTGCAGAAGGAGGCAACAGCCAGGCCGCAGGATCTGGTCTCAAGAGGCTGGATCTCTGAGGGGTACAGCCAGCCCAGAGGGCCCCAAGACCATGCATACGCCCTGCAATGTAACAGTTGACTTGCTGGCTTGCCATCAGCAGAGGCATTACAGAATAAAGCAATGAAAATGTTGTTGTGAGAGCAAGATCTGGTCTCTAGAGGCTGGATCTCTGGGGGATGTAGCCAACCAGGGGGTCCCCAATACACATGCATATGCCCTGCAATGCAAAGCTCAGCTTGTTATTTGTGAGATCAGGAGATCCCATATCAACTATGGCTTGGAAGGTCAAATCAGGAACAGACAGCGTCTGACCGCAAAAGGCTTCAAAAGTCGGCAACACATACACATCATTTGCTGGTCTGCTCCTGCAGTCAAGGGCAGAGTTGTACAAAGGTGTGATTTCAGACTTACACATCATAACCTCAGATCAAGGCCAGACCGTATCAAGCCATCCAGATGTCCTCCTGGCTTACAGTGAATGAAGATTGTCAATCATAATGAGCGCCAGATGCAGATGTAGCTTAAGAGATTAAAATGTCATATCCACACATCACATTCAAAGTCTACCAAGCCACCTCAAACCTAAGGCATACCGGAACAAGCCATGCAAATGTAGCATTTCAGAATTGCATGTCACAGACACGTACGATCAATCCGTTGGACTTACATGTCATAGACGCAGATCATGGCCAGAATGTACCAAGCCATCCAGACTCTCTCCTGACCCAGAGTGAGCAAAGAGATGGCACTTTTGTCAAGCACAATGAGCAGCAAAAGCAATGCAAATGCAGCTTGTCAAAATCATTTTGTTACGGCCGCGCATTTTAGCCGGTGTGTACCAAGCGACATGCAAGTGCGGTCCGCAATACTTACATGTCATAGACGCAGATCATAGCCAGGATGTACCAAGCCATCCAGACGCCCTCCTGGCCGAGAGTCAGTAGAGATATGGCGACCACAATGAGGGCTGCTGACATTTGGAAACCAGCTTGCAGGAACAGCGTGCGGCGTCCAAAGATGTCAGCAGTCCACCAGGACACATAGGTCGACAGCTGCAGTTGCACCAAAATGTTCAGCCAGATGAGTTGTGATCAAAGGTTGACAGCTGCAGTTGCAGCAGCAGTGTTCAAGCAGCACAGGCGTGCAGTAGACCCATTGTCTGGACGCAGTGCACGTATTACACATGCCAACAAGCTTAGGACAGGTTGGCGCAGCACAAACTGAGGCAAGCCGCTTCTCAGGTTGTGGAACATGATGCACTTCCAGACAGACAGCAAGCAATACTGTGCATCACAAAGTGACTGCTCTGCAACAAGACAACAGCAGTCCCAAGCGTCATGTGCCACAATGGACTCAGGAGATGATTTTGTCTTCATCCGGATCAACAGCTCCTGTGATCCAGATGAACAATGAATCCAGATCAACAGCACTTGTGATCTGGGTGAAGCCCAAATCAACAAGATTCAAAGCAATGCAGATGCCAGGGCATAACAGCGTGGAAGCACAGCAAGGCAATGTAAGCTGCTGCATAGTCTTTAAGGAAGCATGCTTACATGGTTGCAGGCCCCCAGGATGATGGCAGCAATCAAAGAAATGTTCTTGGTGGTCTGCATTTGCACACATATGTTAGAAAAGCTGTTTTGGACGCCTCCGCAACACCATGTCTTGAGCAGTGCGTTGATGGCTGCCGTGCAGTCATGTGGTCATGTATATGACAGAAGCACTCATCTTGTGAGCAATGCACAGGCAGCTTTAGCACAGCATAGTGAACGCAGGCCTGCATTTCTCTACCAGAAGCAAGCGCAAATATGCAGAAGATGCACAAACAGGGGTTGCGTGCTGCCAGATTGCCTTCAAACAGCAGGCTGCAGGTGGCTGTCAGAGCATAACGTTAACATGCAACGCTGGCATCTGAAAGATTATAGACACTTACCCCAAGGGCCAAGAACAGTTGAGGAGCCTGCACAAAACACATTCCAGTCATGTAAACTGCATTCAAACATGCATCGCTTTGCTTGCAAGTATGCAGCACAGCACGCAAGTGCAGCAATTGTCATGTCAACTGCATTGCTGGTCATGACAAACAAGCAGCAGCGAGTGGGAAAATGCTGCTGGCATAGTTTTGGGACATGCCATTAAGCTTGACAAAAGCTTGTGATCAAACCAGTGAGCAAGCAATAACCTGATGTAGCTTACTATCGTATATGTCATGCCAGGAAGTGCAAATGCAATGATAGCAGCTGCAAGATGATGAATGTGCCTGATTTCATGAGTTGTGAATGTCAATGCGCATCAGCATAGCAAGGGCAGGCAGCGTCTTGGGGACAGGGTAGGCTACATAGGCAGGGCCAAAGCCTTTGAAATGTGTGGCAGGAAGGTGGAGGGAACTCACATAGAAGATCAGCGTGTTAATCCTGCACAGCACACAAAAGCTGTTTCATTCACCTGACTGGTGTCATTGTATAGATGCTGATGCACGCTTGCAGGGACACATCAGAACCAGACAAAGGTGTGCGTGACAAATCTGCCAAAATGTGATGAGCAGCATGGTATCATCGTATCAGCTTAGCAACTCTGATTATAGTATTGACAGCAATGGGCTGCAATCGCAAAAGCGACCACTGGCATGAGTCATATCTTGAACTTGCTTGATATGTACATATGTATGTGTCTGACGTTTGTAATCAACAGCAACATGAGCATACAAACAACACGCATGAAACAGAGGACTTACCCTGTCCACTGTTGGAAGGTGGTGCTGAATGCTGACAAGCACAGCTGGGGCCAGTACTTGGGTGAAAAGAAGGTACGCCAGGGCCGTTCACAGGAAGCAGCAATACGACCTGCCGCAACCAAATCATTGAACTCGTCATCTACATCCTTTCTGCCACGCACATACTCCAGGTTCTTTCTAGCCTGCAACACCAAGCAATAGAATCTGAATGAGTATGCTCATTTAGTCTACTGTAGTCAAAGCTCAAGGCTACCACACATTACATGGTTCAGATTGTCAATACATCTCCTAGTGCAAAAACACTCACCTGCTCAGAATGACCGCATTGCAAAATGGGATTGGGGGGGATCAGGCAGGAAGACTCCTCCCAGCAAAGGATGGATGAGGGCACAAAAGCAAATCCAAGGAACACTCCAGACAAGCCTGATTGCCAGAATATGAATCAGTGCAACTGATGCTCACCTGCTCACAGTGACTACGTTCGAAAGGGAATCAGGAAATTTAGGATAATTAAGCAGGAACATTCCTCCCATGAACAGCATCGAGGAAGGCACAAAGGCAAATCTTAGGAACGTGCTACAAAAAGCTGATTGCCAGAATAGTGATCAGTACGACCAATGCTCACCTGCTCATAGTGACCACGCTCCAAAAGAGAGTTTGGGGAATCAGGCAAGAACACTCCTCCAAGGAAAAGGATTGAGGAAGGCACAAAGGCGAATCCCAGGGACAGGCGCCATCCCCAGTCAACAGCATTGGTCAGATTGATGATCAAATTGATGACTTGAGCAACCAAAATGAACAGCGTCAGGACAATTTGGTAGAGCTGGTTGAATCTGCCACGCAGGTGGGGAGGGGCCATCTCACTGCAGCAGAATTACAAACTTTGTAGAATGCATATTGTGATGTGATGTCAAGCGCATCTTCAATGTCACTTCAGCAAGATCTACTGGTCAAACGCAGCCTGTGATACAAGGTGCATCTCTCTGTAAAGTGCGTTTGATGAAGAGATTCTCAAATCAAGCCTCAGGGCCTGCTAAGACAGCATAACGAATGACAGATGCACCACAATTTGATAGATCTTGTGGTTCTCTTTCGGGGATCCAACACAAGAATGTTTTGAAGCAAAGCATGCATAGCATCGTGGCTGAGCTATGCTGCGGATGCAACATCCAACAGTTGCAGGTTGCAGGCAGGGTTGATGATGTGATGCACAAAGACAGAATTGTAGCAAAGGCGAGACGCACCTATTGTAGATGGGTACTGAGACTGATGCGAAGGAGATCTGCAGCAGCACAGCACAGTCAGCCAACAGGATCCAGCCAGGCACCTGATGCAAAGTCACACCACATTCCAAGATCATCTGGGATCATCCAAGGTGCAGAAAAGCACAGGCAGCATTGTCTTGCTGCATACCCACAGCTGAAAGCCAGAGTGTTTGTAAGAGCAGACAAGGTGGATGCATGCAGACGGAAAAACGCCAGACGATGTGCAGTCACGCAGAATCCAGCCATGAGACAAATACCAAACGCTAGCTTGTCTACAGTGGCGCAGTGACAAGCAATGCTGTATGATCATTGAGCAAGGAAGGAGCTTACAGCAATGCCTTGGAAGACCCTGCCAACCACAATCATTGCGACATGGTATGCGCATGCCAAAATGATAGCAGCAATCATGAAAAGAATTCCGCTGTACCTGTATCATACATAGCGCAGGTCAGTACCATGAAAGAATTGCTGTCCATTAGGTCACGTGAATGACGCTGTGTATGCATCAAGCATTGGTGGGTTCAAGAGCAATGTAGTGCAGAACACACATCAGCATTCCAGAAGCACTTACATCATGACTCGCTTCCTGCCATGATTCCTGCTCAGGTAAGCTGCAAACACACAATCATTGGTAATTATAAACATCAAAGTCTTGTTAAAAAGGCGACACCTTGCATCAGAGTTCAAGCAGAAGACATGAGATGTCAATTACATTTGCAAAATGTCCCTGAGCAGCATGTCAGGTATGTATACCTGCTATATATGCCTATGTATGGCCTGCGCTAATACCAGAACTGCAAGTGCTGCTTGTTAGGTGCGATATGATATTCAGGCAAAACGATGCTGATGTGGGCATGCTTGTTGTTGAAAGCATGAAAGTCTGGACTCACCTGTAGTACCACTGAGCTCACAGACAGCACCAGCTATGAACAAAGATGATGTCATGAGCTGTAGAGTCTGGGAGTTGTAGGTACAGTACAGATTGTTGACTGTAGGTGTCTCTGCCTCTCTGGCCTTGACAGACGGGAAGAATCTGTCCAGGAAACCATCCATGGAGGTGACACCTCCCATAACACCTGCCGCAACAACCCCGCCGGTGTCGACCAGCCGGAAACACAGTGAAGACGACGTTGCAAATGCAAAGTGGATCGACGTCCAGTGGGCGAGACAGCATGACAGGGGTATCGTGATTTGAGCGCAGAACACGAGAGTAATGTGTCAGACGATTAACTAGCGCTCGTTGACAGTGACAGGCAGCCTCGAACCCGAGTCGTTTAACAGCTACAAGGATCACAGCATGTGCGAGACACGGTCTTACTTAGCTTGTCGCCGCGAGGTCAGTGTTCCAGCGATTATGCCAATGCCAAGGCGTGGGTTTCTTACCGTTGTCATAGCCGAACAGTGCGCCCCCGCTGGCAGCTATCAAGCAGCACAAGAAGGCAACCCATGTGAACTCAGCATTGTAACCATGAACGTTGCCGCCTCCGGCCGCAAGGTTGAACATGATCAACGCCTTGTGACGAGCAGCTGAACGTGCAAAAATTCAGCGCTAGCTCGACGCTGTGGCGTGTTGCGGGACGTTGCTGGTTTGTGTCGATGGGAGCACTCTGATTCGAAGCGCAATTCTCCTATGACCTCCTGATTACGCTTTAGAATCAGATTTTCTTTGTAAGAAAAGCCTGAAAGTACTGCCGGTCAGATCAAAGGGAACTCAAAGGCATTCGAATCCTCATCCGATCCGAGAAATAAACGGCACCGAAACTGCACTCACCGGCACCGCGCCGTTTCTCACCGGTTCCAGGGTTTTCAACACGTCTCCAGATTGCGTACGTGCAGCTGGGGCCGCCGACGTCCTCTTTCATGACGCAAACTGGCAGCATGCATGGCAACTGGCGGCATTGCGGTTTTGTGACGTCAGCATGCTCGCAAAGCGCGAAAAACCTCTCACCACGACGGGCCGAGCTTTACAACGGATCAAGCATGGCGCATAGCTTGTGCGACTGCAGCTGCATGAGTGGTGGTCATACTATACTATACAAATTGCAAGGATTCCAAGTTTACATCTTTCACAACTGTTGAGGCGTGATGCTGATCCATCTCAATCTAAATGATGCTCTATATCAAGCAACAACCACAGCAACAACCACACATAACGCTGCAGAAATCTCCCATGCTTGGCAAAGCAAGACAACTGACATTCAGTCACAAACAGCTAGCTGCGCCTATCCTCTGCCGTAGTTGCTCTGTGGAGCGTGCATTCTACCACTGCCTGCTTGCTGCTGAGGAGGATACATCTCCTGCACCCAATATCAAATAAAGCTTTGTCAGGAACATTCACTTTTCACAAGATCAATCATGCATTCAATCAATACGCATCCTAGAGGCGTCAGCGATCCATGCTAAAAGCTCAGGCTGCCCAGCTAGGTATGCAATGGAGCAATCGACTGTCTGCGACCATTTCTGGAACATTGTCAGGAACGTGTCAAGCCAAACTCATTACTGCCTAGCATTCTTGCGCAGACCATGCTTGACACAGGTGTACTGCCAATCATAGTGCACAGCAGGACAGGCACGCAAATGAAGCACTTTGTGACAAAGCGGCGCTGTAGCATCTTATTTGTATTGTTCCTTGTCAATAGATATGGTTACTGGAAGCTAGATGCGCCTGTATGCACCTAATGATTGATCTTTAAACGTTTGTGATGAATGAACGATGCGTGAGATATGAGCACCTGAGGAGCACGACTGCTGCCATATCCAGCTTGGTTGGGTGCATAGCCTCCCTGCCTTTGGCTGGGCTGTCCTCCGTAGCTGCCTGCACAGCATTACTAGCTGTCAATGCACTTCACAATCCTCATGCCCTGTGCCATTTTGACAATGTCATCAAAACAAACAGCACAACAACAGAAGGGTCTGCAATAAACTGCAGCTTGACTCCAGTACCCATCAGAATAACTGTAGGGAGCAAACTGCAAGTGGAATGCATTGCATGCCCCGCAAAAAGGGCCATGCCAGTGAACATCTGCTATGCACACATGTTTACTTTCTGCGATGGTGTTCAGGGCACTCTTAAGAGTTGACAGAGCATGCAGTGCAAACAGGCATACCATATTGCGACAGGCATGAATGACAACCCTAATACATACCTGAGCCATGAGGTTGGCCACCGTAGGATGTTTCCCTTGGTGAGGGTGCCCACTGCTGAGGAGGGGCCACCCCCCTAGCCCCACCCCTAGCACCCCCATGCCCGCCTCCCTGACCTGCTGCCACATTCTGAGCTGGCCTAGACTGCGTGTCATAGGCTGGTGCCCTGCCATGCCCAGGATATGCTGGGTCATATTCCTCACCCCTATGCCTTGGAGCAGACACAGGAGCCTGCTGTGCATGCTGTGCATAGCCGCCCCTAGAAGACTGGGCAGTGGGGTTGGTGCTGTAACCCCCCTGGGGTGCCCCTGCATATGATGCTGGGCCTGATGCATACGCAGGCTCTGAGTACTGAGCTGGTGCCTCAGCATACTGTTGCTGGTGCTGCTGTGTGGGTGCTGGCCTCGCAGACTGATGCTGTTGGGGGTAGTAAGGCTGGCGCTCGACAGGTGGCTGGGGGTTGGAGGTGTACCCCTGGGGGGCAACTGGGCCTGAGCCATACACTGGCTGGTGGGGGTCTTGAGCTACTGGCGGTGCATACCCTCCTGCCTGACTGTCATACCTGTAGCCAAAGGACAGAATGGGACATTGTGGCATTGCAGTGTGCTGACTATGAGGCGACGTTCAGCAGTTGCAGATGCTCTCGCGAGCGAGACAAAGATGATCAGTGTGAGCAAATAAGAAACCACACGCGGGTTTGGAGGCGAGGCCACAGCATGAAGCAGCCCATACAGAGCAATGATGAATATTGTGTGGACGCAACACAAAACTGAGTTACGCAGCATACTGAGCAATGCCAGAGTCCAGTATGCTGCATTTTACTGCTGTATGCTGTAAGGCTGTAAACAGACCTTGCTGTATTGCTCTTGCCAAGCACTGCTGTTCAGCTTGCACTGAATGACATGAGACATGATCTTAAGCTCTCTCACCTAGAGGGTGGGGCTTGAGAATGCTGCTGAGGTGGCATGTAGCCCTGGTCCTCAGGGTATGCATGACCCCTGCTGGGAGGGGGAGCATCCCTTGGCCTGTAGCCATCAGGGGCCAGACCAGGAGCGTACTCCTGCTGCCCATGCCCCTGCATCTCGGCAACACGAACCAGTCAGTAAATTGATGGCAGGACAATGGTGTGTGATAATGGTATCACTTGACCCCTGCTCCTGAGGGCCGGGGTGACTCCTGCTGGGAGGGGGGACATCGCTTGCTGTGTGATCAGATGCCAAGCCAGGGGCAACCTTCTGCTGCCCATGGCCCTGCATCTCAGCATTATCAGTCAGTAAAGGCACGGCAGGATGATGAAATAAGGATGATTATGATGTCAACATCTCACCGCCTTGGGGTGCAGCTTGGCCTTGGGGTGCAGCTTGACCAGCGAGCAGGGCACACAGACTGCTGTGCCTGGTGTCGTTTCTTGTCTTTGCTTTGCATGTCAAGTGACGCCGTTATCACACTGTCGTCCTCCTACTCGGTGCTCTGAGCTCGGACCTTTGAGCTCTGAGCCCAGTGCTCAAAGTAAAAGTGGTAGAAGAATGACAGGGTGACGTTGATATGCAAAGCAAAGGCGAGAATGGTCAGAAGCCGAGGGAGACAGACTCATTCTGTGATCGGTAATGCCCAGTCATGCAACTGCATCAGCAATGGAAAGCAGTCAGCTCTGAGTGCTTCCAAAACCAGATAGCAGCATCATGTCAAATGACTTCTGGCATTAGCTGATAGCAGAAACACTTGGGGCGACGATGCTGCTGCACTGCTGCTGCTGTGTTGAACTACAGCCTGACACAGCTACATTTGATTGCACGTTGCTTTGTAATACTTGCTGCCAATATGGATAGCACTGTGATGAAACAGCAGCTGATGCGGTGAAATGTACGTCATGTGATTGTGACCAAATGTGCAGGTGCGGCTAATTTGGCTTATCACCTTGACACGTAACAGATTGCAGCTGATGTGGTGATGTACATATCAGGCAAGGACCAAGCACAATCAAAGGCAGGTTGCAGAGATAGACAGTTGTGACTCTGTTCAGCATGTCTAGGATGTCACCAAAGCTTGCATGAACAGAGTCAGAAGTGTCTGTCTCTGCACACGCAAGCTCTGGTGACATTCTAGACATGCCTCACCTGAGCACATCTCCAAATCCACTCAGCTCAGTTGCAGAGATGCGCTATCACAGCTTTGCGCAAGGACAAAGGTGAAAAGTAATCACCACAAAAGAGATAGAGCACTTTACATCAAGGGACATAAAAGAAGATGCCTCACCTGCGCATATCTGCCATGATCCACAGGCTGCTGACGTGGGTTGCTTCTGTCCCTGGGCGCTCTGTCATTTCGCCTGTTTGTGCGCTGGTCTGGGGCCCTGTTCTGGCCATACTCCTGTACAGCATTTGGCAGATTTCAGTCAAGAATGCCTGCTCTGTATGGCAAGGCAAAGCCTGATGATGTGCAGCAAAGCCTGTATGCATGTGTGCCAGAACTGACACTGGCATTGGGATCATGATACATCCGAATGTCTGCAGAATTCAGTAGTGTCAACAAGCGTGTAAGATTGTGGTGGCTTGCGTGAACAGATGAAGCCAGAGAAGCAAGTGAATGAGTTGCAGGTGTTGAAATAGCCACAGATGTACACAGAGGGCAGGAAGAAGAGGAATGTCTTGGCCGCTAGGCATTGTGTCAGAAGCTTCTGGAAGCAACAGCAGCCCAGATTGGTTATGAAGATCCACTTCTGACCAAAGCGCTGCCTCACAAATGGCGCTACTACCAACAACATTGTTGGCAACAGTGTCACACCTGGCGAGGAAAGTTGTCTCTTGGTGCAGGCTCGCGCTGGGCTTGGTAGGCAGGGCCAGGGGCGATGTCTTGAGCCTGGGCAGGGCTGTTTTGCCACCGCTGAGAGGGAGGGCCTCTTGCAGCAGGCCCAGGACCATACCTGTCACCACCAGCTGGGGCCCTGCAATACCATGAGACTTTCAGCAGGCAACACCAGCGGCAAAATTGAGACTCGTGGTCCTGAGTGAGGCTTGAACCCCTTCACATGTTAAGGCTGGGCAGGGCTGTGCTGCTGCTGCTGGGAGGGAGGGCCTCTTGCACCAGGACCAGGGCCGTACCTGTCAGCACTAGCTGGGACCCTGCAACACCGTAAGATCTTCAGCAGGCAGCATCAGTGGCAAAACTGAGATTTGAGGTCCAAAGTGGGAATGAAGTTGCACAACTTGATATCTTGAGGCTGGCCAAGACTGTTCTGCCATCGCTGAGATGGAGGGCAGGCCCAGGGCCGTCCCTGTCAACCCCAGCTGGGGCCCTGCAGGATTACAAGAACTAGGTCGGCGACATCAAGAACGCACCAATAGATCTTCCAAGCGTAGTTTTCACTGATTGGAAGTTGCTTGGTGGATTGTGGACTCTGTGTTGCAAATAGCACCCAGGCGCAGCTGAAAGCTGACAGCAGGGTAAGTTGTAGTAGTGGAGTGCAGAATTGTGCCAAAACTTGAATGGAATGCTACAGGGAGCATCTATGAGAGCTGGAGAGGTCTCGTGCAATGCTTGCACATGTCTGCAACAAGAACAACAGCTGCCTGCTGCACCATTTTGGCAATTGCTATTCTCAAGAAAGGCACTGAAAACTTGCCCAAGAGTTGTCCAGGTGCGATGAGACAAAGCACAACTCATAGCATTTGCAGCTACACATAGACCTGCATGCAGCGCAAGACCCAGGAGCATAGCTTACATCCGGCTGGTAGCGAAGAAGCAAGCTCAATGACGAGGGTGTTGCACATGGCCAGCTAACGGGACATGCTCCACACAGCAAAAAACACTGCTCAGGCGGGCGCGCAATATGTGGTTCAGGAGCATATAATGCAGCAGGCTGATCAAAGTGGGCTGGCACAACAGCAAGCTCAGCAGGGTGGTGATGCACATGATGACCCAACTATTTGACACAGCACATATTGTTGTTCACAGCACGACAGACAAGGCTTTGGCAGAAGAAGTTGTAATTGCGCAGAGTCATACACAAACCTGCGTGCATGAGGATCATAGCCGGCAGCTGGCTGATCATAGTGGGCTGGCACCGGAGCAAGCTCAGCAGTGTGATATTGCTGAGGCGGTGCCTGCGCTTGAGGGTAGGTGGCAGAGCGCAGCTGCTGAGCAGCAGGCTGGCGGCCCCTGGGGGCTGGTCTGTCTGCGTAGGGGTGGGCTCTGGGGGTTGGTGCAGCCTCCCTGGTCCTTGATCTGTACGTGTACATAGAGTTGTCAGAGGAGCTGTAGATACTGATGAGCAAAACGAGACCAATGCATGCGACTTCACACTTGGTCAAACCAGGCTCGACATTGCAAGTGCTAGAGGCAACATACATGCTATGCATACTGCAGGGCACTTTGGCTGCATGCAGATCAATAATGCTCTGAAGGGTATGATACCTAGGCAATGCCATCCACTTGTCATGGCCGTCATGTCATGTGCAAATGGTCAGAAGCGAGTCTATAGAAAAAATCATACGTGCAAGTCAACTACCTTGATCTGTCTACATGGCCAGTGGAGTTGCGCCCGGGGGCGTCCCTAGGACCATACCCAGCCCCAGCAGCAGGGGGAGCCCCTCCAGGCAGAGGTCCCATCCTAGGGGCTGGCAGCTGAACAGGGGGTGCAGGGCTTCTGTAATCAGCTGGATGCTGCTGATGTCTTCCCACAGCTGGTGGACTGAAGACTTGTGGTGGGGCAACCCTAACATTGCTGCCTCTGGGCGCTGCAGGATTGCTGGGCCCACCAATGTCAATGACCCTTCTGGAGGGCTCATTGTGTCTAGGGATGGCTTGGCCCACCCTGACACCGCTTGAAAACCCTGCGCGGTCATCATACGCAGCAGGTGGTGGCACATTTGGTGCGCTGACTCTGCGGTTGTTGGGACCTGGGGCAGGGCGGTCAGTCCTGGCTCTTGTAGGGGGACCTCGAGGTGCTGTATGAGGCGGGCCTGAAGGCTGTCTGCCTGTTTGTGGACCAGCTCTGCGTCCCACAACTATGCCATTGTTTGAGATCCCTGAACCTCTTATGGGAGCTCTGGCTGGTGGCGCTCTGTGGTTTCTGCCAGCGCTGTCGCGAGGAACGCTTGCTGCCTGCGGTCTCCTGTCGGGCCTAGCCATAGGTGGAGGCAACCTGGCAGGCGGCGGAGCGTCGCGTGGAGGCGGGGCGAATCTCTCCCATCCTGGCGCTGGCCTGCCGGTTCCGGCGGGAACTGGCCGGCCAGGCCGGCCTGGAGCTGCGCGAACGCCAGGTCGACTAGCTGCTTGATGCCTTGGCGCAGGTGGAGCAGCGCCATGCCTTGGAGCCCTGTCTCGCTGAGGCTCGTGCCTGCTTGGTTGACCTCTGACCTTCTGCACCCCACCATTTCTCGGTCCAAGATTCTGATTTGCAGGCCTGTCTCTGCTAGCCTGTTTGCCTGAGCCGTGATGACCACTGATAGGTGGTGGCAGAGTTCTGTGACCAGCTCTTGATGCCTGCACATGCACAAGGAGCTGTACATGAGAAGGCAGCCACTCAGCAGACACCACTCAAGGCAACCAACTTGAGCCCTGAAATATGCTACAGCGTTGTGCAGTGGCTTGGCTTCAATATGCATTGCCCAGTTTTGTATCAGCTGGCTGAGCATGTGTGGAACCAAACAATCAAAGTGCACCCGATGACGGACATGAAGCTGGTGCTGCTGAGATGCAGCATGCAGAGCGCAAACCTCACCCACAGCTACAAGTGGATGGTCCAAGCAGGGAGAACAGGGGACTTGTACATGTAGTGACAGAGTGTACAGCCCTCATGGCCTGCAAAGGTCAGACCGCTGCTGCTCTTGATGCAAGAAGCACTGCAAAGCCACTAAGCATAGCGGCGTAGGGCACGCTAGCATCAACAGGCAGGGTGACATTTGACTCAGCAACACCCACTTGATGAGGCTTTGACGAGGGCTGGTTGTTGCCACGAGCCCTGTCACGGTCCTGTCTGCCCTTCTCACCAGACTTTGGCCCTGCAGGCTTGGTAGTGACTTGATCCTGGTGTTTTGGGGTACTGGCCTTGGCAGTGGAAGAAGTGCGCGGGGGCTGTTTGGTGTCCAACTTGTCCTTGTCAGAGGCGGCTTTGGGGGTGCCATCTTTGGCAGGCTCGGTCTTCTTGGCAGCTGCCTTGTCAGCCTTCTCATCAGGCAACAGGTTCTGCATGACATCCTCAAACCCATTTGCGGCCTGCAGAACAACAGTTGAGGCTGAAACATGCTTGATCAAGGGCTGTGCATTGTGAGGCCTAAGATGCTGCATGACAGCCTTGAACCCATTTACAGCCTGCAGGAAGACACTTGAGCTTGAAGCATGCTTGATCAATGAGCTGTATTGTCAGCCTTCTCATCAGGCAACAGGCTCTGCATGACATCCTCAAACCCGTTTGCGGCCTGCAGAGAGACAGTTCAGGCTGAAACATGCTTGATCAAGGACTGTGCGTCATGAGGCCTGAGATGCTGCATGACATCCTTGGGCCCGTTTACAGCCTGCAGGAAGACAGTCGAGCTTAAAGCATGCTTGATCGATGAGCTGTGTTGTCAGCCTTCTCATCAGGCAACAGGCTCTGCATGATGTCCTCAAACCCATTTGCCGCCTGCAAAAAAACATTTGAGGTTGAGGCATAGGAAATCAGCATCTCATGAGGGATTTGATGGAGACAGCTGCCTGATTGCAAGCAGTGACCAAACTGATGTGCAAGCCTGTGCTACACACAGCAAGGCATGCGGCTTTACAAGCTGAGTCTAGGACTGGATCGAGCTTTCTGAAGGTGCTACTGCTGTAAGGTGTGCAAAATATCAGCCATGCCCTAACAAGGCAGTCCTGTAAGACCAAGGCTGTATAGCACAGCTGAAGTACACAGGCTGGCAGCTTCAGTTTCTGCTCAAGCTTACGTTTTGAAACAGACAAATGCAAGCAAGGCTTACTTGCCATGCATTGGAACACCATGTCACAATGAATTGCTCACTGGGTGCAATTTGAATCATGTGATGCTCTGCGTTAGAGAGCTTGTAAGACCATGAATCACAAACCCACAATACCTGGTCATCTTGGTTTTTCCCAGCAGTAGCACTCTTATCCTTGTCAGCTGCCTCAGCAGCACCAGCTTCTTTGCTGGGTGCTGCACCATCTGGGGCTGACGACATGGGAGGGGGAAGGCGCATGCCAGGGCGGGGCGCCCCTACCCTGCCCTTGATGACTGTGCGCTTCACTGTGCCCTGGTTGCGAATGTTGCCGAGAAGACGACCTGCAGACAAAGGAGAACCTGATGCATGTACTCAAGCAGTGAATTACAGGACAAGCTGTGAGAATGACAAACACAAAAGACTTGAGCTAGCATCATGTCAGTTGGAGTACAGTCTTGAGACACTGATACAGTCCTGTAGGCAGCTGAATAGTGCAAGTCTCAACCAGAAACTTTTGCTGCAGGATGAGCAGTCACTGTTGTGACTGATCTGCAAAATGGCTTTTGACAGCACAGTCTGCCAGCAAAATCTGCTTGCACAGGGATAGAAGTATGCACCCAGACACAATGTCTTGTAGGACTGGTCATCACAGTGATGCTGCAATGTTGCAGCCAAACCAACGCAGTTCACTTTTGATGAATGACAGCTTGCCTGCAGCTTGATTAGTCCGAGCCTGCTTTGCCCCTCTTGCAACAGCAGCGGCAGGGCGCTTGACACCCCTACTCTCAGGTGCAGCAGTGACTGGGGCATCCCCAGCAGAGGTTGGGGCATCCCCAGCTGCAGCTGGGGCGTCCCGGGCAGACTTCTGTGCATCAGCAGCAGCAGCCTCAGAGCCCTTCTCTTGATGGGCGACCTCCTGCTTCTTGTCAGCGTCACTGTCCTGCTTTCTTTGCTTTTCTGTGATGGCCTTGGCAGCAGGTTGTTTGGGAGCAGCTGCTTGAGCAGTAGATGGGTTGGAAGCAGCTGCTTGAACAGCAGATGGTTTGGGAGCAGCTGCCTGAGCAGCAGATGGTTTGGAAGCAGCTGCTTCCTCAGCTTTGATCTCAGGCTCAGCTTTGGCTTGAATGGTTGCATCTGCTTTGAACTCTTCAGTCTGTGCCTGTATAGGCTGCTCTGGCTTGATCTGCTCAGCCACTTTTGCTTGTTCAGCTCCCTGAGCTGAGTCAGTTTCCATCGGCTCTGCCTGCTCCTCTTCTTCACCCATTGGCTCTGCAGCAACTGCCTCATCTTCTTTGGTGGGCTCTGCCTTGTCTGTTTCCTGCTTGCTGTGCGCTGGCTGCTCACGCTTTGGAGCTTCTTGAATAGACTCAGCTTGGATGATCTCATCAGCTGCAGCTGCAGCACTGTCATCTGCATCTGCCATAACCGCATCTCCTGCTGTAACAGCTTCTTCACCAGCTGCCTCGTTACTGATGACTGCAGCTATAGGACCAGCTGCTTGGTGGGCAGATGATTCATCCTTGACTGCATCCAGATCCATGCTGACGACTCCATTTTTGGAGTCTGCTGCTGAAGGCTGTTGGCCATCTGTTGCTGCTTTGTTCTCGGCAGTACTGTGCTGAGGTTGAGCTGACGTCTTGACACTGTCCTTTGCAACCGCCTTTGCCTTGGGTGCTTCGGTGGCTGCGCTGTCAGCAGCTTCTGCCACAGCTGCCGGTTCTGCCACCATTTCAATAGCAGGCTTAGGTTGGAGCTCTTCGGCCAGAGTCTTTTTGGCATCTGTTGCTGCTGTGCCGTTAGGGGCTGTAGAGGCCTCACCTGCAGGTCAATCCAGGGTGTCATTCTGGTGAGACAACCCCAATGAGGGTGTGCAGATGCAGTGCTGAGGTGAGGCTGCTTGAGCAAGCATCAGTCTGTTTGTGTTGTCGTCAGGGAACATCAGGCTCATTAAATCAGTATACAGAACATCACATGCTTGCAGATCTGCAGCCAGTTGCAAAGCAGCATTTGCTATGCCTCTTGACGTTGTGCATAGCCAAAGCTGTTGGGACATTGCAATCAGGTTAAAGCTGATGAGACATGGTACCACTGGCACCATGACATGGCAATACGAACTTTGAGCAGCACATATGTGAAGCATGTAAGCTCACCTGTATCAGTGCTCTTCTTGGAGTCTGTTTTGCTGCCTGTTGATGCCCTTGTGGGTGTCAACTTCGCTGTTCTAGACCGTGTTTGCCTTCCACCAGAACTGCGTGCTTTCAGCATTGGCAAGGCAGCCTTAGCCTACACACACCATTAAACGTCTCATGTGGTGTATGGGTGGGAGGAGTGAAGACCATGTCTTGCTCTCGAGCAATGCTACTGAGGCATCACGTGCTTCAATAGCATGGAGCAACAGCAAACAGCTTAGCCTCTCAGAACTATGTCAGACTGTACAGCATTGCAACAACAGGAGCTGCATTGCGCGTCACTATGCTGAGTGATCCTGAAAGGATGCAAAAGCTGTTGTCTTGTGCCTGAAAGCCTGATTGAAGCACTGACATATTCACAACTGTGCACTGTCCGCACTAACGGCATCACTTCTGGAAGCTGCTACCGTCAAGCTACATATTGAGTCGACTACTCGCAATTCGGCTGATCAGAACATGGCTGACAAATATGCCTGCCACCTCGCTGACAGCTCTGACGCAGTTTGTTGTCTTGTGGCCTGTCTCCAACAGAGGGCCACACTATGATTAATGCCTGTATGCCTGAACATGCCATGCCTGCCTGTTTTCCTCATGCAGCATTTCCTTGCACCACTGTTTGGGCTGCTGCTTTGGAATCACAAGCCATAACCACTGGGTCTGAGAGGTGCTGGTGAGTGGCGTCTTGCTCTGGTACCAGCCTTTGCCCAGATACGCTGTGGCTGCTGATTGTGCATTGTAGAGTGTTGTTGCTGACCTTACTTCTGAGCTGACCAGCGGGTACCAAACTATGAGACACTGATACCGTGCTGACTGCACCTTTGGTATGTACATGAGACAAAAAGAGGACTGTTTTGCCCGGTGCTGAAGTTTCGAATCCAACAAGTATTGCTTGCAGCCGTATGACTGTGCTTTGCATGTAGGAGCTTGAGATGGGTGTTGGTATTTACCGCTTCAGCTTGAGCAGCAGCTATTTCATTTGCTTCCGGGGGTTTGGCCTCCACAAAGAAGACCTCTTGAAACACCTCTCCAATCTCTGGCATGCTGAAGTTAGCTGTGCAGGCAGCAAGGCATGAATCAGTGAGCAGCCTTGGATGCTGTGGTGGTGGATGTGACTATAGAGCTCAGCGGCTCAGAGAAGCTCGGCACCAGGCAACCAGCATACGCAAGGGCTTGAAGCAGCTTCGTATGGCTGACCACATCTGTTGGCGGCTTTGCATATCTCACAGGATGGAGTTGCCAAGTTTGAAAAGGGTCAAAAGGATACTGTTGCAGATAGCTTTCACGCCGCATATATCCAAAGTAAGGTGCACCATGTCTGCGCTCAAATGTGCTGCTGGGAAGACTTGCACAGCAAAATGTCTTATCCATTGTGGGCTTCATAATGCTTGCTTATATTAGACCAACCATATGCGTGTGTGCATGGCTGAGCTGATGCAAGCAGCATGTGCACGCAAAGCAAGGACACTGTGAGTCCAAGCAGAAACTGTACGCTGCAGTACAGCCTGCACAGCCAGCGTGTAGTTCCGTCCAGTAATGATCGCGTATGCTACGATGCCCCCAACAAGCTGACCGCAACAAGGAGCAACAATAGGCTGACAGATGAAGCCACACCCTTGAACAACATGCAATGCCCAGCTGTGCAAAATCAACAGCAATGACAGTGGTGCTTCTTGCCTTGGACGGCCTGAATAGCCATCTGATCCTGTACAGGCGTGAGCTTAAGCAAGTGAGCAACATGATGCTATCACCAGATTTTGCATCAGCGCTGCATGTGAAGCAACTATGCTGTGACTGCCGCTGATGACAGCAAGGGCTGGACAGACGTTTGAGCAGGCAAAGCCAATCTGACATCAAAGCTGTGAGCACTCAGCCTTGTAAGAATGACAACGACCGCTATCGTGGCCAGCTCTCTAATGCAGTTGCAGCAGTTGTAGATACCTCTCATGTCTGCAATGGTGGTTTCAGGTACACTCTTGCCTTCCTCTTGATGCTGCTTGCGTTGACGGCGGAATAGACTGCTATCTGGCAGTACAATGACTGCAGCCCTGGTTTTGAACCCAGCTTGTCTGAACTGAGTGACCATGTCTGAGCGAGCATCCGCATAGACACTGCATGGAATTTGCAGCTAAGACACAACAAGACACAACACAGCAGCAAGACACTGGCAGCAAAAGGAAACAGGTGAAGAAGGATTGGACGCTCAGCAAGGCACAGCGGAGCATCATGAAGCACGGCATAGGTACAGGTGTAGTGTTCACTGCTGGACCACCCCACTGTCCATGTGAGCCTGATGAAAGGTCTGTGAGCTGCATGGAATGACTACTGCAACTGTAACTTGCTTTCCCAATATGGCAGTCTGTGTTTTGTACAGCTCGCACACCCTGACAGCGCTGGGACACTGATACTTACTTGCTATCGTCAATGACATAGTTCCTGGGAACATCCTTGATGTGATTCAGAAGCTCCTTGTAGACTTGCTCAGCCAACTGCTGTGTCTTGGCATCAGCAGGCTTGGGCTTACCACGGCTCTGGATAGTGCCCAACTGTAGAACAGATGCTGACATGAGCTTCATTATAACAGCTTGTCAGCAGCAATAGATCCCTAAGCAATAATTTACTTGGAACAGATTTCTCACCCTCAACTGCTTGATGATGCCATCAACACTGTGTACAGCATAGTGCTTCTCTGGATGATTCGCAATGTATCTGCTGGCCCATGTGCTTTTGCCGCAGCCTGCAGTGTGTATTGAAGCTAAGGTGATGTACTCATGCAGCTGTTACAGGGAAAGCTGCGTAAACAGCAGTGAGCTTGCCTGGCAAACCAACCATGACCATGACCTCACAACTGGATTTTGCTTTGCTGACATTTGGGGGCGATGCATGATCTTGCTTCAGGCCAGTCTGCAGAAGCATAAGGCACCTGACTTGACATGCTGCTTGCTGCGAGGCATGTCACAATCTGCTGTGCAGTCTTTGCAGACCATACCGTCCATGACACGTATTCTGATGCTTTTGCTGGCCAGTTTTTGCCAACTTCCAAATCATCGCCAATGAAGTTAACCTCAACTTCCAAGTCTTTCAACAGTAAATGGGGAAATAGTCTGTTTTGAGAGCTGTCAGGCTGAGGCACATCAAACGCAGCTCCTAGCCATTTGCCATTGTGCGTGAAGCTCAGCGAGCCTGTCTCGTTTTCAAGGTCCAACAGACAGCCGATGCGATCCCCAACAGTGAATGCTGTTGCAAAGGACTCTGACTTAGATCCTGTCCATTTGTGCCCGGACGACGCATAGGCCCAAGAATTGCCAGATCCTAATTGGGAGACAGCTGTTGACCGCGTAGAGACGCCTATGAGGCATTCTGGCTGGGCGCCATCATCAGATAGGTGTCCCACAACTTTGACAGTAAAGAAGAGTTTGCCTCCGGACGCGGAGCTGTTTGCCCTGATTCCAGACCACAGCTGAGGATACTTCTCATTCAAAAACGGTTTGGCTGCCAGTTGATCATCGGACAATTCCAGATCCAAGGTAGCGTCGTTGCCGTCAAAAGTTACAGCCATGCTAATGATCAGGCAAGTACTATTGATGAGGCCTGAAATGTGGCATCAAACAGAAACGTCTTCAGGACCAGCCGATGTGTACACGCGGTACCGCGGCGGCTTTTCGTGCAGACACAGAAGTGAAGACAACGCTGCCTGTGCTGCAAGAGGCTTTCAAGAAACCCTTGCCGACCCTAATAGCACCAGACAGTGCTTCAGGATGCAGGATGCAAGACTTTCGGTGAAGTCGCGGCGCTCAACGACACAGACAACAGCATCAGGAATGCGATTTGGACCATTCCGAGTCCCGCAAGCCTGCGCAAAGCATCGCTAGACTTGCGACACGCGTACTCACAATAGTGCAGGCCCTGCCTGCAGCCTGTGATCGCCATGTCTGACGAGCCTGGAGCTCCCGGTGCCGATGAGCCTAATGCTCCTGGCACAGAAGATGAACCAATACCTCCTGGCATGGAGGATTCAGAGGTAGCTGACAATGCTGCGGAGCCAGTTGCGGTTTCTGCTCCTCAAGACGCACCCGCAGATGGCGAAGCAGCTGCAGCGGCTGCAGCCGCAGCCCCTGCAGAGGGTAGTACATCGTATCCGTACTATGCACAGCAGCAGACAGCTTCAGCTTACCCGGGCTATGGGGAGCAGTACGCTGGATATGATCAGTACTACGGATATTGGCAGGGCTATGGCGATTCCAGTGGTAAGTACGCCCCCTCCTCCTTTCGCTTTGTTGTTACGACTTCATGCGATCTTGCATTCAGAACGCCGTGCAGAGCTGGACGAGCCAAAGTAAGGCTGGGGCAGTGCATGTACTCTTGCTAATACCTCAGTTGTACCCAGGGCTGTTGACTTGACTCAGATCACGGTCTGTACCAGGTACAGGTGTGGTGCCAAAGGCACATTGCTGCCCTTTCAAGTTACACCCCACTCTGTGATCCATACCTCATGTGCTTTCAGGGTATGCTGATCCCTACGGTGGCTACTACAACGCTGATGGTACAGCGTACTCTTATGACCCAAACGCCTACACAGCTCCTGAAGCCTCAGCTGCAACGGCAGAAGTTCCACAGGCAGCTGCTACTGCTGCTGCTCCTGACTCATCAGCTGCAGCTGCACCAGCAGCAGGCACTGCTGACATACCAGTATCTGCAACAGCAGATCAAGCAGCAGGCGCTGGTGTGGATGCCTCAGGGCTGTCTGCTGAACAAGCAGCAAACCTGCTGTCTGTTGATGAGAAGGCCAACCTTGAGCAACAGCAGGAGGCTGCTGAAGCTGCACAGAAGGACGCTGAGGAGCGTTTCCAGAAAGCAGAGGAGCAGCGGCGGAATGCCAAGGTGCTTGTTGTGCTGCACCTCAATGCATACTGACTGACCTGGCAGTACCCCAGCTGTGCACACTGTGCCATGTCTCAAGTACATGTGCAGGCATTGCAAGTTTTGCTCGTCCGCTGCCTTTGGTTCCTTTTCCTTGTACAACCTTGGGTAGATCTGCTTGAAGTTGTATATCCTGCCATGTTTTCTGTCCTGTCAACGAATTGCCAGGAAGTGTTCCATAGCTGCACAGCCTGTCTGAGCTTTATGAAGCATAACAGGTTTGGCTCCATTGCCTTGGCTGGTGTTACCAAGCCCTGTGTCAAAATCAAACAACAGTTTCCAGACCTGGACCCATCACAAGCTGACTTGATCACACCAAATTTGCACCCATATATATTTGTGCATGCTCCATGTCACTTTTTCAGGTCAAGGCAGATAAGCAGGCCGCCATTGCCGCAGCAGCCCATGCGCGATCCCAAGCTGAGGCCCAGGCTGAGCTGCACCGCCAGCTGCAGCAGCGCCTGGCATATTTGGTGTTGCTCTCTGTTCACAGCTCCATGACTTGGTTCATGCAGCTCATGCATTTTGCATTTGACCTGCAGGTCAAGGCAGACGAACAGGCCGCCATAGCAGCAGCAGCTCATGCGCAAGCTCAGGCAGAGGCTCAAGCCGAGCTTCACCGCCAGCTGCAGCAGCGCCTGGCAGATGCCCAGGCAGCGTCTGCAGCCCAAGAGGCTGAGAAAGAGAAGCGCAAGGTGCAGACTGTCACATTAAAGGGCGCCCGCCTGGCCTTCAATGCCCCAAAGACTGTGGCCAAGCCAGCTGCCACTCAAGCAGGTGAGGAGTCTGCTTAAGTTATCACAAACGCATTGCATGCTTTCTTTTTGTTCAAGCGCGCCTGCCTGACCTTCAACGCCCCCAAGTCTGTGCCAAAGCCAGCTGCTGCCCCTGAGGAGGTGAATTGTTTGTGAAGAAGATGAGGAAACGCTATGCCGCTGGGCGTCATGACAGGAGCATCTGTGAGCAGAAGCAGCCTGGCAGTAATTTGTGTGACCAAATGTGAATCTGTTGCAAATGTTGTTCTTGCCATATGCCAGATGCTGGTTGTAAGTGCTGCAGGATCTTCTGCAACATTTCTCAGCCACAGCCTGGTGGTCTTTCAGAAGGCTGGGTTCCGCCCATATCACTTGCTGATCTGCATTTGCCAGTTTGATGCAATTTGTGCAGCAGCCATGCTTGATGTGCAAAGCACAAGCAAGCGGTTGTGGGCATGCCAGTCGCTTGTTGAACTAATTTGTCTGGGCAGGATCAATGACATTAACGTCGACTTTCCATCTTGCTGTTAGGTGCTGCTTCCGTACAGTCTGCATCTGGGTTGTCAGCGACTGCTGCCAAGGCTGAGCAGATGCCTCAGATGCTGCTAGTATCGGCACCACTCCAGCCTGTTCAACTTCTGCTCATATCAACTCATATCACAAGAATGCCACACTTTGTGCAGTAGCCAGATAGATGTGTAGGGTACAAGCAGACTGCTGTGTGCTGCTTGTCCGTGATCCCAACTGGGCTAGTCAGTTAACATTCAGTCAAACCTTGCAGCGCGACAGCACGTGCTGCTGCGGCACAGTTTTCAGGTGAAACAGAACATACACGTTGACGCAGACCTTGCATTGTGTTGACAGGTGCTGCCGCCACACAGCCTGCACTAGAGACAGCTGTCAAGACGGAACAAAAGCCTCAGGTGCCGCCAGTAACAGCACCAAAGCCTGCTCCAAAACCAGATGGCCCTGCCCCAGCACCTGCTAAGAAGCCTGGCCAGCTGTTCCTGCCTCAGCCATCCACTGTTAAGAATGCGTACCTGCTCATGGCTCAGAACAAGTAAGCCTTGCCTTCAGATTGCTGACCATGTCGTGGCATGTTTCTCTTTGTTGCATACAAAAGCTGTAGCATGGTGAGCTCTGCAGATGCAAGCCACTGTCAAACATGCCTACCTGCTCATCACATTATTTCTGCAGAGCTTGTCGTCCTGTACTTACCAACAAGCTATGACATGATCAACAACCTGAAGACAGGCTGTCTTCACGTTGCAAACCAGGTCAGGTGGGTATTGGCTTGTCAACCAGGTCATCATAATGTTGAGCTTGCCGCGATTGCTATTTTATGGGTGACGAGATTTGCAGGTACAAGGCAGGCTTTGTCACTATCCTGTTGTTGCACATCATCAGGCTGCTCAGGTCTCGTTCAGTCAAGATCATTTTGTTGCAGGAAGTCATCAGCTGTTGACAAGGGTCCTGCTGGTGCAAGGGCTCCCAGCCCGTCAAGTGGCCCTAGCCCCCACAGGCGCCCCTCGCCACCCCACTCTCCCGCCCGCCGCAACCCCTCTCCTGGTTCTGAGGATGACCGCAGCCGCCACCGCCACGAGGTAGGCACAGCAAGGCTCCGATTGCCATTGTGCAGCACACTGCATCTGGTTATTGGTACAAACAAGACACAGTTATGACACCTCTCTTGACTCCAACGCCTGTGTAGCAAGAGCTGCAAGAAAGAGACTGCACAGCTTTTCACGCAGAAATCTGCTTCTCACCAGCTTTATCAATCCCCTATTGACCCAAGTTGTCTGTTCCACAGCATTTGCGTTTGTGTGTTCAGCTTTCAAGGAAGGTGAAGGGCAGAGGCAATCGCCGCTACAGGCCTGATGAGGATGCACTGAATGGCGCTGTACCTGCACACAGCATGGACAGACAGGAGCGGGATGAGCATAGGTCTCGTCACAGGCATCGTCATCACAGACACAGGCATCGTGACCAGGACCCTGTAGACCCTCTTGAGGGGTTGGGCAGTGACCCCTCCCCACCCAGGTATGCTGCATCAGCAGTTTCCATATTGACATGCTGTTGATGTCAACAGTACACCATCTAGCACAGATGCTAGGTGTGTGGCATGAAACTCCTGTGCCAGTTGCAACACAGAAACTACATGCGAGAGAGCACAAGTGCGTGGAAACAGTGTAGCTGTTGCTTTACACTGTTGGCAAGGGCAGTGGTGCAGTTAGTGCACAATCTTGCCGGGCCTTAGACACGCAGCCAACACAACCATCAATTGTATGCCCCATCTTTGTGTGACTGCTGATCTCTACAGCTGGCAGCAACCCACCAGGTGTGGTGGTGTAGTATCATCTTTGTCGCCTAGACACAGCAGAGAAGGGTCCTTTGAGACCTGCAACCAAATCTACCATAGTTTCCTTGCTGTGCAAATGCTGCAGTACACACCCGATGCTGTGATGTGGATACTATGCAGCCGGTGAACCCAATGCTGTGGCTTGGGTCTTCAGCTAGCTTCAGGATCATGCTTCTCTGAACCTGCTGTTTGATTTGGCCCAAAGGGTCAGCACACTGGTGTCATTTCTGCAATGAAAGATATTTTGGCAATGAACACCAGCATCTTGACTCAATGAGCCAGATTTGTGGACAGGTGCTGGCCACATGCACTCACCCGTCAAAATCGCACCATATACAGCAAGCGCTCTGCGCTGTGCTATGTGAACGCAATGCAGCTGGTCATTTCGATGCTTTGCCATGCAATTTCAGCTACAGCATCGTACTTATGTGACGCCTGCTCTGGAAGTGGCTCAGTGGGTCCGTACACTGGTTGCTCAGAATGATGATGGCTATCAGTCTCCTGATCCACTGAGCCAGATCAAGGACAGGCCTTTGCCACATGCACCCACAGCCTAGTGTCAATTGCACATCTGAACATGAGCACCCTGTGCTGTGATATGTGGACGCAGTGCAGCTGGTGAATTGGATGCTTTGCCTTGGATGTTCATCTAGCTACACATCATGCCTGGCACCTGCTCATTGATGTGGCTCAATGCTTCAGCACGCTGGTTGTCAGCATCAGAGTAAAGATTGTTCGGCTGCTGGCACTATTGTCTTGCTCCTGTGGGCTACATCATAAAATAAGTCTTTGGCACATGCACTCACAGCCCAGCGCTGACTGCACAAGCAGCTTCCAGGTTTTTGCACGTCATGGAAACCACAGCACAGCAGCTTATAGCCTAGCGCACATGTCAGATTACATATTGCTCATTTTAGCTTGAGCTTGCAGGTATGGCAGAGGTACAGATCCAGCACCCTCTAGGTATGTGCCACCACCATACGAGCCCCCCACAGACTCTCGGACAGATGCCCAGCCAGGTGCACCGCTCTTCCCTGGTGCATTCTCCAGCTACAACCCACCAAGCCAACCTCTCTCAGCCCCACAGAGACAACAGCAACCTATGCGACAGCCACAGGCCACAGGTGACGGTGACAGGCGCTTTGACCGCTATGCTCCACCACAGAGTTCACTAGACTATCCCAACAGGGCAGGGCAAGGGCAGGGCATCGCCAGGCAGCCCCAGGGTCAAGCCCCACCCCAACAGCCCCTGACAGCTGGCCTGCCTGTGCTGTCTGACAGCAGCGAAGACGAAGATGACCTATCCCTTCCTGGCACTGGCAGCTCCCGCGCAGCTAGCATCCTGCAGAAATACCTGTCAGGCAGCGGTAGCGCAGCTGCTGCCTCACCTGCTGCCGCACCTTCAGCAGCAGCTGCCCCTGCACCTACCTCAGCAGCTGAAGCCAGGGCAGGGCTCCACGACCCCGTAGGGGTAGCAGGGGCGCAGTCACATGGCAGGGCTTGGCCAGTACAGCCCAGGGCACCTCCGATACAAGTCCCACCAGTACAAGCCCCAACACTTTCTGTGTACAGTGCTACCGCTGAGCGCAGTCCACTGAATGGTGCTCTGGGTGTTGGAGTGGTCAAGGGGCCAGAAGCTGGTGGTGGTGCGGCTATGGCTGATGACATGGAGATGTCACCTGTGCTAGATCATGAGAAGAGTGACTCAATAGATGCCAAGGCGCTTGCCAAGCTTCCTGCACAGGTGATTTTCAGCGCATCTATTGTCATCACTGCCGACTGAAATGAATTCAATCATGTGAAAAGCAACTCAATGCATGCCAATGCCCTTGCCAAGCTTCCTGCACAGGTAAAGGGTCCTGACTGCACAGGTAAAGGGTCCTGACTGCACGCTGACGAAACAAGCCAGCCTGGCAAGACAGTACTTGTGCCATACACACTTGTCACCCATGCTAGAACGGTTGATACATCATTACTGTACAGGTTCTTTTCAGTGCTGACGCTACAACACTCATCATAATTACGCGATCCAGAACATGTGTCAGGTGTGTGTGGCCCAAGTCCTGTCTCGCTAGGCAGGCTTGTTCTGAGCGTGTTATATAGGAACGGCTGATATTGTACTTTCATGTCCAGCCTTATAAACCCAAATTGAGTTGAGTCTATTGCTATCAATGTGCCATGCTTGTGGACCTGCACTACCCGCAATCTGGCAGCATTCATGGTCTGCAAGTCACGTTGTCGCATCAAGGCAATTCTGCTAATGCAGCAAAGTAAGTTTCAAATCAGCAAGCCTGAATGGCAAGAAGCCGTCCTCAGCCTCCTGGCTTTGATCAGTCTAGCACTAGAAAAGCCTTGCCTTGTCTACAAGCAGCTGATGCTGAACAGTGGTCCTTTTGTGCGCGATGTGTTCTTGAACCACCTCACCATGTATTTGAGTCCCATGCAACATCGTGTTTGTATCTAACTCCTTACTCTCTGGGACGTATCTCAACCCAGATTGTGAGGTGGTCCAACACAACGCAGCGTTGGACGTGACTCAATCCTGGTGCAGGTTGCGTGGTCCAGGACCCGCAAAGGTCTCACTTCATGCCAATGCTGCTGCTGGGATTTCTGCCTGCAAGGAATGTCGGACTGGCACCACCGCACAACACAGGACACACTTGGTCCTGACATGCCCCTGTGTTCAGACTCAGTAAGGACTTGGGATGTCATTACTGCTGCTGCCTGTGATGTGGATGGTTGTCTCATCACCATCACCCAAGTTCCACAAGAGCTTCCACAAGAGTCCCTACTGACATGGAATACATGGTCACTGATCTACACACTAAATTGATTGCTCCAGTACGTACCTAGCTGGGCCTGCTGAGCCTGCCTAGCACATGTCTAAATGAATGAATGATCAGCAAAGGCTGCCTTCTACGCCAATGCTTCTGATTGAGCTTCTGCTCTTTGCGGCGACTATCATGCTCAAACCACCACACTGCACTGGCTCTGTGCTCACAGTGTCATCTTGTTTGCACACCTGACAAATCTTACTTGTTTGTGCAGCTGAGGGAGGCAGCAGCTGCAGCCATGGCTCGCCACAAAGCTGAGCTCCCAAACCAAGCGACAGAGCGCGCCATAGACATCCCAGGGGAGCCCAGTGCGCAGCGTGCAAAGCGCGCCCAGCGGCAGTACAGGCAGCGCGGGGCTGATGAGGACCAGGATGGGGCTGGAGCCCCTGCAGGAGGGCTCTTGCATGATCAGGCTGCGGGCATTGCTGCTGCAACTCGCATGCAGGAGCAGGAACACGAGGCGAGGGCACGTGCCAAGAGAGCCAGGGGTGAGCTCTTGCACATCTTGGCAAAAGGGACTTGTTGAGTGCATCAAGTGCATGCTTACACCTGTTCTTAATATCAAATATGTAGTGTCATGACGGCTTGTTGGTAGACCAGTACGCCAGATTTCTGCAGCGTCTTCTTATATTGACAGAGCCAGAAGTGTGCCTCTCAGCTTGATTTTCTAGACAGTAAACTCTAACTTGACATGTATTGTGCTAGGCAAGAACAAGAGAAGCTTTCACCAGCTGTTGACTTGATGAAAGCCGCTGTGCACAGAAGCAGTGAACGAATTCAATTGCCGACTTCAATTTCTCAAGCTCTTTTGTGCATGCAGGGGATGCAGAGAGGGATGCTGATACCAGAGATGCAGGCGAGGATGGCAAGCGGCGCAGCAAGAAGCACAAGAAGCACCACAAGAAGGAGAAGCGGGACCGCAGCAGCCGCCGTGATGCCTCAACCCCTAGACCCATCCCTGATGAGCCCCAACAGCCCTACCCACAGGATCGTAGGTATGGCACACATTGCAGAACCTGCTTTGATGAACATTTGAGGCATGCTCACAGACATCTCATCGAAATCGCTTGTCATGTGGACATGGGTATGATTGCAAGCTGAGCATGTCAATGGTGACAGACTGATGCAAGTGATGAATATTTCAGCCAAAACACAATTTTGACCGCATGTGCACTTTGCCAGCACCCCTCAGTCTCAAGGCAAAGCTGCACCAATCCTGGTTGCATTACTGTTTGCTGCATACAGGCGATACTACAAGCTGCAACTTTTGCAGCTGCTTCCTGCATGTGGGAGCTTTGCTTGTGCTTGTTCTGCTACTCTCTTGACCTTACTCCCCTGCCTTCTGCTTATTTTGTAATGTTTTGCAGGTTTGCCAGGTCGCCACAGGAGGACAACTTCAGCCGCCGCTCTGACCCCTACTCCCAGCAGTACCCCCAACAGGCCCAAAAGTACCAGCAGCAGCAACAGCCGCCTTTTAATTGGCAGCAGCCTAGCTATGACAATCCTCCGGTTGCTAGACTTCAGTTGTTTGATGTCCTGCAGGTTTGCCAGGCCTCCTCAGGAAGACAACTTTACCCGCCGCTCTGACTCCTACCCCCAGCAGTACAATCATCATCAGCAGCAGCCGCCACATTATCAGCAACAACAGCAGCAGCCGCCATTCAGTCGGCAGCAGCCAAGTTATGGCAACCCGCCGCAGCGCTTTGAGCAGCAGCCGCCACCCTTCGAGCGCAGGCCCAGCTTCAATCCTGAGCAGGGCTATGGGGCTCGGCAGGGTTTTGACCAGCGCCCAGGGTTTGGTCGGGAGCCTGCACCTCAAAGGAAGCGCCGCCAGTTCTCTGTGAGTTGCCACTGCCCAGATGTTCAGTGACCTTGCATCGCGTTTCTGTGGCTTGCCTCTGCTCACTTGTAGTGTCACATTGCAGCAGTCTCAAGCCTCAGTGCTCAGCTGCACACTCAGAGCAACGTGGCGTTAGAGCAGTATTGTTCATGTGGGACTGTGTTTCGGTGAGCTTCGTGCTCATCTCTCCTGTGACAGTTGCATCTGAGCATTGGCGCCAGCTACCTGTTGTGTTGTTGATCAAGCTCAACGGCCATGGAATGTACATGGTGCAGTTGTTCTGCGGAATACAGCTTCTTCAGCAGTATGATACATGCATAGCAGGATTATCAACAACAACACGAGCAAAATGTTGCCTTGTGTCTGTGCCTGACAGATTGCCTCAGATTGTTGCGTTGTATGCATACAGCTGTGTACTAATAGTCTGACATCTGGCAATGCATGGCATGTTGCACAGATGTCATGTTTTCCTTACATAGCTGTCTGCGTGCAAACTAGCAGTATGAGTAACAATGCATAGCAACAGTCCTGTCTTGGCAGAGACAAGACTTTGCCATTAGGACCAGTGGTGAATATGCTTGATGTTGAAGTGTTATGTGTCATGTGGATATCGTGCAGGATCGGCGTACACCATCAAGGTCCAGAAGCCGCAGCAGAAGCCGCTCACGCAGCTACTCCAGAAGCCGCTCGCGCAGCTACAGCAGAAGCCGCAGCAGAAGCCGCCCCAGGTCGTCATCACCCCGCCGCTACAACAGATCAGTCACTCCACCACCACGGAGGGCATTTGGGCAGGGGCCAGACCCACCACGCTCTGCCCCTGTCCCAGTGCATGGCATCCCCCCTCCAGGCAGTGGGCCTGCCCCCCCTCCAGGCCCAGCCCCCCCCCAGCCCTATGGGGTGCTGCCACCTGTCAGCACCATGCCGCCAAGCTCTGGCGCTTTTGGGCAAATGGCGCCAAACCCCTTGGCGGGAATGTTCCAGCCGCTGCCTGCTGCCCCACCTACCAATCCTCTTCTTGTCAATCAGCAGGTCCGATCTCCTTGCCATCGATCACAAGCGTCTGCTGCAGCACACGAGCCCATGTGCAGCTGCAACAAGTTCATGCTGCTTTGAGCACAGTGCAAAGGCATACAGCAGATGCAAAGGCAGGCACCATGCGCTTGGGCTTATGCTTGCAAAGATCACATTTGCTGTGCTCATGAGAGCCAACGCCTCTGTCTACCTAGCAACATCATGCACGCTGTGGACTTGCAGGCTGCAGCAGAGAAGGCAGCAAAGGCGGCCAAGAGGCTGTATGTGGGCAACATACCCTTTGAGACCAGCCAGGCAGAGTTGACGGCCTTCTTTGACACCATCATGACTGACACTGGCGCCATTTCTCAAGACACTGAGGAGCAGGGCTCAGCTGTCACCTCCTGTACCCTTTACGATAGGTCTGGCCCCTACCCCTCCTTTTCCTCCTGCCTTGCTCTGGTCAAGCTCTTCTCGCACCTTTTCCGGGTATGCATGACAAGGCTTGACTCCCTTGTGGCATCTGTGTTTTGCTTCTAACAGTTGTGTCATGAATATCATGGCAGTGCTTGCAAGTACATGTGCTCAGCATCCTGGCAAACTGCTAGCGTATCTTCAGGGCGTTTGCGTGATGACTGTGCCGCATGCAGAAGTAACTCTGAAGTTTTGCGAACTCAGCTGCAGTTCAGAGGGCAGACCTCCAGGGTGACTTCTGCCTATGCCCAGTTGTTCGCAAAGGACCAAATATCATTGCTCATCAACTGTCCGTGCTTTCTCAGCTGGCAGTCTGTTGTGCTGCTGCTAGAGGATGGCATCGCAATGCTGTTGTGTACGTCCTTGGTTGCAGCAGGTTACAGAGCTAACCACGTCTTCCTGAGCTGTTGGCAAAGGGAGACAGACCTAAAAAATAGTATTGATCTTGCACGTTTTACCTTGTGAACCTGTCCATTGGGCTGTGAGCAGAATCACACTGTTGTTGTATGTGGCAGGTCCTCTGCTGCAGCAGGCCCCAAGGCTAAGTATGCCTTCTTGAGCCTGCGTTCTGTGGAGGAGACCAGCAACTGTGTAGCCTTTGATGGGGTCTACCTCAAGGCCAACAGCCTCAAGGTGAGCCCAGCTGTCTTTTGCTCCACCTTCAAGGTTGCTGCTATATGTTCCCAGCTGGCTTTGCAACTGCCTAGCCTTTTGGTCCAGCCAAGATCGAACTTGAATGTATGAGCACACGTGCTCAATTTTGAAAGACAGGAGACCCTCTGGACCATGCAAGTTTTGTGCATGCTGCCTGCATGCTGGCCCACATTTGCTGGTCTCATGTACAAATCACTAATTTTTGTCTGAAGTCATTCACAGATGCACTCTTACAGTGAGCTGACACAGCTGTTTGCACTTTATGTCATAAGACGCAGTTCACCCATCTGCAACTGCAGGTGCGGCGTCCTGATGACTATGATGCCAAGAAGGTGGCAGACTTGGGGCCATCTGAGCCGTCACAGATCTTGAATGCCCTAGTGCTGACTCAGCTGAAACGGCCGCCGCCACCACCACCAGCCCCTGTCCTACCCCCTGCCCCCACCCCCACCCCAGCTGAAGAAGGGGAAGTTGGCGCCCCTGCTGCTCCTGTCGTGACACGTGTGCTGAAGCTACAGCACATGGTGAGCATGCCTCTCTTCTTGCCTGTGCTGTTTTATGATGTGCTGTCCTGTCCCTGTGCTGGAGTCTGCTGCCACTTGTGTCTGGCTTACTTGTTCTGCTCTGTTCAAACACCAAGTTATAGACTGTTTCCTGGGTCTATGTGGCAACTTTGGCATGCTGGTCTTGAGACTGATTGACACACATGTTGTGGGGGTGTTGATAGAGTTGATCATTGCATGAGTTGACATCTCAGCAGATGCTGCTGCACCAGTCCATAAATCTGAATCCAACATGCAGAAAAGGACTGCACGTGACCACAGGCCCTTATGTGCAGCAACAGACTGCAGCAAAGCTTGCATGTGATTTCAGGTTGCTCGTGAGGAGCTTCTAGATGAAGAGGAGTACAGTGACATCGTGGATGACATCTCAGAGGAGATAGAGACCAAGTATGGCCACATCACTGCCATCGCCATCCCACGGCCTGCCACCCCTGAAGACAGGGTAAGTCCATACCTATATACCTGAGATTGACCGGGGAAGAAAGTGTTTGTGCTTTTTGCCTGGTCTTTCTGCTGCTGCTGCTGCTGCTGCTGCTGCTGCAGGATGCTGATGTAGACAGGCAAAAAACGGTTGTGTATGTTCTCATGGTCTTTGCTGCCATTGCCACCCCATGGCCTGCAACCCCTGAAGACAGGGTGAGACTCATACATACTTCTGGCATTGACAGGGTGCCAAATCTCTTGTGTATGTTCCACTGCTGCTGTGATGTTGATACGGGGAGCCAACATCTTTATTTGTTTGCGTAACTTTTGCTGCCTTTGCCATCCCATGGCCTGCCATCACTGAAAACAGGGTGAGGCCCACAGGTACTCCTGACATTGATGGGAGTCAAATCTCTTGTGTTTGTTCCACTGCTGCTGCGATGTTGATACGGGGGGTCCACATCTGTGTTTACTTGCGTAAGTTTTGCTGCCTTTGCCATCCCATGGCCTGCTATCACTGAAGACAGGGTGAGGCTCAAGCATACTCCCGACATTGATAGGGCGGCAAAGTTTTGTGTTTGTTCCTATGCTGCTGCAATAAGGGGGGCGTTCGTGTTTGTTTGCATGACTTTTGCTGCTATCACCATCCCTCAGCCTGCTTTTCCCCTGAAGATAGTTAACCCCTGCCCCTGCTGTTGCTGCTGCTGCTGCTGCTGCTGGCAATGGGGGAAAGCTGTGTTCGACTTTGTTGACATGATCTTTGCTGCCATTGCCATTCCATGGGGTGCCTCCCTGAATACAGAGTAAACATAGCTCTGCTGCTGCTGGACTGCAGTAGCAATAAGTTTGTAGCAAGGGCGCATGCCGGCTGAAATTATGCCAGTCCTTTCTGCTGTGGCTCGTTATCCGCTTCAGAGCCTCAAAAGAAAGAACTATCATGAGATCTCTGGCGACTCTCTTTGCCACAACTGTATGAGCAGCCTGCCATGGACATGTCATCAAGCGAGCTATTCATGTCTGTGACCAATGCTGCAGCACTGATGGTCTGCACCATGTTCGTGTTTGGACTTCAGCTTCTCTGAGGCCTGGTTTCTGTTTCTGCAATTGCCTGCAGTTGTCGAGATATGACCTACATATAGCAATCGAACCTCATGTCTCTGTAGGCCTGGCAGCTGAGTGCAGTCTGCTCGCATCACTGACCACCTCGACATGATCAATCACCCCTGCATAGCCTAGTTAGCAGCTTGGTGTGGACACATTACCGTGTTGGATCACGTTATGAAAGAGCACTCTCTGAGCAGCATATTAGCAGCAGAACAGGTGTTGCATAGATGTGTTTGTCTCAAGTCAACATGGGCAAGCCTGGCAATTTGCTGCAGTCTGCTTGCATTACTAACCACCTACTTGTGACTGATCACCTCAGCTGTTGTTAGCAGCTTCCTGCTTCCAACAGCAACCCCCTAGCTACCACCCTTAGGAGCAGGGACATTTCCTTTGAGCAGCATATTGGCAGCACAGCAGGTGTTGCTATGGTGGTGGTTGTTTCAAATCCACATCGGCAAGATCAGCGCTGATCCTGTGAATGTGATGTTTGCAGGTCACCACAGGTGTGGGCTATGTGTATGTGGCTTTTGAGGCCCCTGAAGCGGCTGTCAAGGCACAGAAGGCTTTGCATGGTCGCATGTTTGGCGAGAACAAGATTGATGCCAGCTACTACAATGAAGCTCAGATGGCCCAGAAACTCTTCTTCTGATGTTGCGTGTATGAGCACATGTCATTCGGCTGCGCAGCCACGTATTTTGCTTGTGAGTGACGGCCCTATCAGCTAGATAAAGCCTTCAGCACTGTATGCTGCTGCGCTCAACAGTGATTGAATGAGTCTTGATCCAAAAATGTATAGAATCGGTTGACATGCTCCTACGCCATCTGCCATTTCAGAACATGCAGTGACCGCGTGACAGCAGACTTCAATCAAGTAGCATGCATTGTTGGTAGGCTGCCTCCAGATGCAGAAGCTGTAGCGCCTGCCTTCCGACACATTTTCTGATACTCGTCAATTACTTCTGATCAGCTCCAAGAGTGGTCAGGATGTCATTTGGTTGGACAGTGGACGTTTGATAGCAAACTTGAAATGCCAGCCTGTGTATTGTAATAAGCACAAAACGAGGAACGTGTGATGAAGGCTACTACAGTGACTGGCACTGCACAATGTAAAGAAGCTGCGTCAAACATAGACCTGTCTGTCCTGTGGCAAAGATTTGCTAGTGGTCGGCATAGACAAGGCAATATACAGACACAACACTGCACAGGACCAACACGCTGAGGTAGAGAAGCAAATGTCTCATGCTGGCCAGGCAGTCTTGACCATGTTTGAAAGTGCTGCAGCCAGCTACACACCTGCATGCCAATGACAGAGCCATTTGAGCTGTATGTTCATGCCACAGACTGAAACACCATGCTGCAGGATGGTACGCATACTCATGCTATGCTGTCAACTGTGCATGGCAGCTGAGCTGCAGTCAGGCAATTGTGTCATCTATTCACTAATAGACTCTAGCGCCCCAATGCATGCCAGCTTACAGGCAGCCAACACAGTGAGCGTGCGGTGCACTAGTAAAGTATCAAGTTTGAGCACCATGGAACCAGTGCGTCATAGCATGCAAGCTTTCCGGTACCTTGATGGTCTACTGGCCCCAATGGCCTGACAGATGAATGAGCGAGCGAAGATGTCAAAGGATGCATGAATGCAGCAATGCATGAATGAGGTGACTTACTTGTGTTGGCAGTTGAGCGGGGTGTTCCAGCTGGTCCTGTGGTCAAGTCCATGTTCTTGAAGCTTTGCAGCAGGTTGCCATTCATGTCTGCTTTGCTGCCTTGCGCCCTCACAGCCTTCAACAGCTCACTGCATCCCACCAGCGCAGATTTGCTGAAGCTGGCATTATGGGTTGCTGCTGGTCTGGCTGCCCAAAGCCAGCAGTGTTGCAACAAACATGCAGTACAACACGCAGTCCACCCACCAACTGAGGGGTACAATCTCTTGCCCTTGACGTCACAGAAGACAAAAGCCAAGCATGCTAAGCTCTAGCTCATTCTTGCCTGTTCTGACGATTGAAGTAAACACTGAGAACACGCTTCGGCAGATGCATGCCAAGCCAGTAGGATTAGACAGCCGTTGACATGACACATCTCAAAATGCATGGGCATGTGAACCACCTCCTCTGTAGCGAGAATCATGCTAGCAGCATGATGTCAAGATGGCAGCAGATCCCAGCCATTGATGTGCCATGCATTGAGATGCGCATGAGACATGCCATGGCTTCACACAAATATGGTTCAGAAGTACTTATCCTGGCTGCATTGGGAGTTTGTGAAATGTGAAGCGGCCCACCTTTCTGAAGCATCATCTGCAGCAGCAGTGTTGCGAGGGGTGACGCATTTGCTGGCCAGGCTGTTAGGCCCTGCTTGTGACAGAGTTGCCAAAATTTTGCCCTGGAACTGCTGCAGCTCCAATTGCTCATTGGGCTTATGGCTGTTCCTTCTTGCACCTGGAAAACACAAGCAGTGCAAACCACTGTTGTATGATGCCAAGAAGCAATGCTACAAAGCACAGAAGGCTACACTTGAGAAGCCCCACTCAGTTATGCTGAGTACCACTCAACAAAAGACAGCAGCCGACAGACAATAAACCTTGAAAGACAGTTCCTGCCAATCTTAAGAATGAGGGCGATTCGGAAATTTGAATCAAGGCTGAGGGCCAGCTATCACACCAGTCATGAACAGCAGAGTCCAAGTAAGGGGCAAAGGGCTGACCTGGCTGTCTGGCCCTGCCCTCAGCCTCAGCTGCTGCAGCAGCTTCATCAAGCGCAGCCTTCAGTGGGCTGACCTGCTGCTCCTGCTCCTCTTCTTCAAACATTGCTTCCTGCACCTGAACAGCACCATTACATTATTTCAAGTCGAGCTGCATGATGAGCAGATGTGCAATTGCATGTGCTCATTCAGCCATCAGCATTAGGATTAGTGCATTAGAAAGTCCTTTGTTGGCAATGGCCAAAAGATAGTTAGGCACATGTTTGCCATGCATTCACAGAATTTGATATGTCACAATCATGGTACACAACACAGTGCGGGCCATGCAACAGTCATTACATTGCCTGGAGAATGTACAGAACACAAACCGCTCAACGTGGTTCATGACAGGCATTGTCACCATGAAGGTTCTGCACAAAGTGACAAGTTGCTGGCAGTCTTTATGATATGACTGCAATATTGAGCATCAAGTTTTGATAGTTGTTTGTCTGTACTTGTTGCATCTAGTATTTAGGTGCAGGCAGCAACATGCCCTGAGAATGTGTCTGGCAGTTTAGACGCCAGGTACAGATTTGACAAATTGGAGGTGTACTCAGGATCATACCCTTGAAGCGTATTTTGCAATCCAGCTGTGCTGTTGCAGCTGAGCAACTGAGGCTCTTTTGTTCTCATCCTTCACCAGACACTGCACCACACAATTCACCATGAGGTATGGGCAAATGCAATGTTGTGCAAAGCAGTAGTCGCAGGAACACTCTTGAGACTCAACATGATTTATGCAGCATGCAATGGCTAGTTCCTTTCTGCAAACAGCAGCAGCTGCTTGCTTGAGTTGAAGGCTTTACACAGCTTGTCGCTGTCCAGATACAGCCTGTTGGGCCAGCGCTTGAAAGGTGGTTGTTTCATAACACGAACATGTCTTATTTGTGCATGTTGAGCGATGGCAACCAGCAGCAGTTGATGACACTATGCTGTAGTACATTACGGTCCTATACTTACACAACAGTATGCTTTCACTCATAGCAACCAGTGAAATACAGCATTCACTGCTGTGACAATGCACAGCAGGGCATACTTTTCTCATGAAGTCCTTGCTTTCCTCTGAGAGGTGGCGCGGGTAGAAGGGCTCCCCAGTCTCAATCAGCCTGAAGGTTCCCTCCCTGCACCCAGAAACATTTCGGCATTCACACATGACCATGGGCAGGAATTCCTTTCACAGAACCTTTTCAGCTGATTGTATGAGCAGTTGATTGTGTCTGGGTTTGAGCAATGGATTGTTTGTGAGAGCTTGTGTACATTTTGATATTGTCTGTATGACACACTCTTGGAATTTGTGAGAGGTGTCACATCTTGATTGATTGATTGATTGACATGGACAGCATGCGTCAATATTGCATCAATAGCAGATGCAATATTGCCACAGGCAATTGCTTCATTGCCTGTGGCGATATTGCGTCTGCTCACAACAAGTATCATTACGCAGCCTTGCTGACTGTATCAGCGCAAGCTTGGTTGCTTAAATTGACCCTCAAATCTTGCATGTCACATCTGACACAGCAGGTGAGACCAGGTGCATGTGTCGCATTCAGTGCAGCGCGTGCATTCACAAGCATGTGACAAGACCGATAGGGTGCAAGCATCCCGCAGGGTTTCTAGTAAAAGCCTTACTTGGTGTCAGCCTCAAACGCCGGTCCGCCTATGAGCAGCTCATACACCAGGATGCCAACCGCCCACACATCTGCTGGCTTGCCATAGTTGGCCTTGGTCCCCCCACCCTGGGGGGCGTCTTGAGGGGAGCCCCCCTTCAGACTCGTGGAAATCCTCACAATCTGTAGTGTACGCACACTCAAACTGATTGGCAGCTGACAAGATTGCAATGGTTCAGCATCAAGTTGTATGCCAACTGCCCAGACATATGCTGGCTTGCCATAGTTAGCCTTGGGTCCACCAGCCCGTGGGGCATTTTGGGGGAGCCCTCCTTCAGGCTTGTGGATATCCTCACAATCTGCAGTGTATGCACAGATAGCATTAGCTGTGGCTGATGTGACGTAGACCAGGCAGTCAACTGTGTACAAGGACCTTTCCGCCCTCCATGTCCAGTATACATGGTTTAGGTTAGCACATGATCCAACAGGTTGGAGACAGTTGATTGCTTCTGTGCGTACCTAGATGGGCCTGCTGAGCCTGCCTAGCCCACGTTTACAATGAATGACTACATGACGCAAACCAGTAGCATGCTCTGTGCCAACCCTGGGGCTTGCAGCTTGCCACACATGCACACAGCAGCAAGGAGAAGACTGTCAAACTGAGCCATGCACAGCAGAAAGACATTGCATGACAAGCTGATCAGTTGACGTCTGCAAGAACCATTGGCACTGGGCGGCCAGATGTGATGCATTGGATTGTTTCCAATAAACAATGTCTTCACCTCAGGTGCTATGCATGCTAGGGTGCCAACCCTGGATATGGGTGCCAAGGCATCAGTGTTGACAGGCAGACACAATGCGCTCTTGATCATTGACATTGGCATGATAGCACAAAATCGATTGTTGACAGTGGCGTGAGTACAGGTCTTTGGAGCCCTACATTATCGGGTGCTAAATCTGGAGATGGGTGCCTGGGCATTAGTATCAAGATGCAGACACATTGTAAAACTGATTGTTGACAATCGCAGTTGCTATACCATATTGACAGGGGAATACTTTGCAAATTCGATGATTGACAGCACCACCAACATGTACCTCGGGCGCCATGTAGTCTAGGGTGCCAACTCTTGAGATGGGTGCCTGAGCGTCAGTGTTGATAGCCAGCCCAAAATCTGCCAGCTTCACCTCATACTCCTCGCTCAGCAGCAGGTTTTCTGGCTTTATGTCTCTGTGCATGATACCCTGCAGTTAATGCAGCTCATACTTTTAGAATAAGGGAAAACAGCTTCAACAGACCCAGCATCACAGCAGCTCTTATGGCCAACTCAAAGTCTGCCAGCTTTACTTCATATTCACTCTCAGCAGCAGGTTTTCTGGCTTTATGCCTCTGTGCATGTTGCCCTGCAGTCAATGCAGTATACAGGCTGGAGTTGCAAGCCTGTTGTAAAGTTCAGCAGCAACTTTCAGAGACCAATGCTCCAGATGATTATGAACACAATGGTCTGCCCGAGCAGCAGGATTGCAGGCTTGTTGTCTGTGTTTATGTTGATCTGAAGCTAGCCTTGCACATTGGAGACATATGCTGCGCCAGTATGTTCAATAGGTTGAGCCAAAAGTTCACCATACAATTGCCAGATTTGCCCTGTCACTTGACAATTGGTAATGAGACAGGGCTGACCTTGTCATGCATGCACCCTAAAGCAGCCAACACAGGCACCATGACTTCACAGGCCTTTAGGGCCTCTGCCAACCAGTCCCCTGCCTATGCTAGCCGAGCATACAGATCCCCTCCAAAAGCGTACTCTTGCACCACAGAAGTGCCAAACCCATTGTATCACACCAAGGACAGCAACAGAGGAGCAGAGCCAACCTTGTCATGCATGTCACCATTGGTAACCTGCAGCATGACTCTAGACAGACTGCCTGAGCAGCTGAACATACCCCTTCAGAAGCGCCATCTTTTACCACGCATTTGCTGCGACAGTCCCATAGTCTGAAAAAAACTGTTAGAGCTGACAGAGCTGACCTTGTCATGCATGTAGCCTAGGGCAGCCAACACGGGCACCATGACTTCACAAGCCACTTGAGCCTCTGCCAGATAGCCTCCCGCCTGTGCTAGCTGAGCATACAGATCCCCTCCCAGAGCGTACTCTTGCACCACGTAGATGCCCTCGTTATCTTCAAAGGCAGCATAAATCTGGACAATGCTAGGGTGCTGCAGTGACGCCTGCAGCTCAATCTCCCTGGCTACCTGCAGGTATTATGACAGCTATATCTTCGCAGCTTGTGATGATGTATTTGTGAGTGTGTATGTGCAGAGAAAAGACGATGCCTGTAGATGCCTTTCTTGTTGTCCTCAAAGGCAGCGTAAATCTGGATGATGCTTGGGTGCTGTAGTGATGCCGGCAGCTCAACCTCCCTAGCTACCTGCAGGCAATATGACAGCTATCTCTTGGCAGCTTGTCATGTGTATTTGTGAGTGTGCATGTGCAGAGGAAAGACGATGCCCGTAGATGCCTTTCTTGTTGTCCTCAAAACCAGCATAGTTCTGGACAATGCTGGGGTGCTGCAGAGATGCCTGCAGCTCAATGTGCCTGGCTACCTGTAAGTGTGATGAGAGGGTGATCTCTCAGCAGTCGACTAGCATACGCAGGGTCGAAGAATGTGGTGTCAAATGATCAGTTTAGAGCATGGTTGTGATGCAGCATGCTGGGGTTCTCAAAATCCAAATACCCAGTGTATGCACATCTGATATAGCAAGCAAACACAACTGAGAGCAGCACAGGCATCAGCGTAGGCCACATGGGCAGGTCACTGGTACTACATGCAGGTGATATGCTCTTGGCCCATGAGTATAGTATGGCTAGCTAGTTGCAAAACATGGCCTTGCAGGCATGCTCCCAGTCACACGAGCTGAAACATGGCTTCACTGCTATTGTTGTGTGAGACGTATGATAGCGTCAGTGCCACACAGAAAGCTCCCAATGTACAATGACAAAAGCAGTGAGAGACGCTTGTTGGACATGCAGGTGGTGATGAACAAAGACAAAGCTGAATCAGCATTGGCGTTGCACAACTTTGCAGCTGCCATGTTGCTCACCTGACGTGAGCTGATGACATTCATCCTGTCTTTGTGATAAGACTTGACAGCCACATGCACTTCACTCTGAACGTGCACACAGTGCAATACTGCTGACAGATGACCCTCGCCAACTTGCTCAATGATTTCAAAATCAGCGATAGACCTACAGCAGAGCTCTTTGTCAGCTGCCTATTGTCACTAGCAGTAAAAGAGCAAGCAATGAAGCCAAGATGTACCAGGGTTGACCAGCAGGCTTTTGCAGCTCTTCCGGGCAAGTGGCTGTCTCCAAGATCGTCTTGCTTGCTGTGGGTCCTCTGCATCGATCAAATGCATGTCACGCAACCATACTTTACTAGGCGGGCCTGTTGCGAGCGGTCGAGCTCGAATAGTGTCGGGCATGCACGCCTGCTAGCCTGTATGTGCGACGGCCGTGCAGCCTTAGCGCCAGAAGCTGACTTCGCCGACATTTGGACCGTCAAAGGCTCTGATCGCGACGGTGACATGGATCGTGGCTGCGCTTGCGCCATTTCTGTAGAAATGGCAAGTAGAACGCTGAAGCGTAATGGGCCGCCTAGCTAGCGCAGGGCCGCCAGCCGTGCGCAAACTTTTGGTTGAACAGCTGCTTGCACTCGGTTCGTCTGGTCAATGCCTTGCCGTCTGGCCAAAGGCAGCAGCGAACTTGCTAGACTGTGTTCGGCTAGATGCACATGTACTAGCTTGAGCAGAAGCAATTGTCTCTAGCACCAATGGGCGCAATCTGTGCTCGCAACGAACAACAATATGCTGTGAATACACTCAGGCTATCGTGAGAACCCCAGGGTGGGCGGCTGCGAAGCGCAAGCGCCTGCTCGTGCATGAACCGGCACTGGCATTTCGGAACTCGTGCACGCTCGCGAGTCTTGACTCAACGCTCCGACACGCTCCAACTCGCGAGCGTGCACGAGTTCCGAAATGCCCTAATTCGCCATATTGCTCGACGTGCCCAGTGCATTCACAAACTTTGCCATCAAGACCTTACACTTTAAGGCTCGAATCTAGTGTACCTCTGAAGTGCCGCACATACACCGCGAGATGCATGCTTTGGGTCCGTTTGGGACAGCACTTGACTACCAACAGATCAGTCGAAACCAAGTCACTCTTCCGGGTCGCCAAGCCCATCAGAGGCCGCGCATAAGCCACTGTCGCAATGCTGCGGTAAGGATGCAACGGTACAAACCCATAGGAATTTGTTAAAGGACGACAGCTGACCGTTGACCCTTTGCAGACCTTGGAAGCACCCACACGGTTGCAGAAACAGCCGTTGGGCGAAGCCACGCGGCCAGATTTTCCAATTCTGACGCAAGAGGTCAACGGCAAACCCCTCATATACTTGGACAACTCAGCAACCTCGCAAAAGCCCGACAAAGTGCGCCAAATTATGGATGACTACTATGGAGCAACAGGCTACAACTCAAACGTCCACAGAGGCGTTCACTTCATGAGTTCAAAAGCCACAGCAGCTTACGAGCAAGCGAGAGACAAGATAGCAAACTTCATCAATGCAAGAGGCAGCAGAGAGGTTGTCTTTGTCAAGAATGCCACAGAAGGCCTTAACCTCATTGCAAATACTTGGGGCACTCAGAATATCAAGAAAGGCGATGAGGTGGGCAGCGGGGTGATGCAGGAGCTATTGTGCCACGCATTGCTGCTTGCATTGCCGCTGTGGCTTTTGGAGGCCAATATGCATGTTTGTGCAGGTGCAATCCATTGCTGATTGCACTGCATCACAACGATCACAAGCCATAGTGCAGACTTGTGCATGCGTATCAAGTCAGTCATCTGCAGCTCGCTGCATAAGATATTCTCACATGCACATGCTTATTCGGTGGACAATTTGTGGTGCGCACTTTGTGATGTACAAAGCTCATCAGCACCTGCAGTAAGCTGACTTCTGTGTTGGCGTATGCAGATTGTACTGTCAGTAGCGGAGCATCATGGCAATTTAGTACCCTGGCAGCTGCTGGCTGCAAGGACAGGGGCTGTGCTGCGCTTTGTGCCATTGACTAAAGACAAATCAGAGCTTGACATGACGGTGAGTGCGCATAATCTTCATCCCTGACTCTGCTGTGCGTCTGGCCCTCTGACAGCAAGCTGTGCCATTCTGCTCCTGCTCTATTGGTTTGCTCAGGAATGCATTGCTCCAGGCAAACCACATATTGCAACAGAGGGTTTGGGACGCATTCAGCGCTGCTGATATTCTGTACCCTTTTGGGATTGCCTCCTGTGCTATGTCTTCATTCAGCAAGTGCAAAAGACGTTGGGATCGATGTGTTCTGCTTTTTTTTGCAAGGCATGTTGCGCTACTGCCATTCTGACAAGCGTTGGTATACCATTCCTTGATTAAATGTGCCAACAAGCGGTCATATGTAATGCTTGTTTACACATGCAGGAGTTTCACAAGCTAGTCAACCCCAAGACCAAGCTCGTATCCCTAGTACATGTGTCCAATGCGCTTGGAGCTATCCTGCCTACACAAGAAGTTGTAGAAGCTGCTCAGAAGGTGTTCAAGCAACATGCTGCAATGCAGAGTTTGTTCAACTGATTGCATGGCGTCAATGTTGATTGCCTGGTGACCTATCTGTCGCGAACTTAAATGTATACTCATCGTCCAAAAGCCACAGCCTTTGACTAACACCTTTTTAACCTGTTACAACTTTTGTTACAGCAAGAGGCAATGTGGCAGCACTGGCATGTAGCTTCGTGCTCCATACATCCGTATACTTGTCATCTGTAGTCATGCAGATCCCGGTCATACGCCTTCAAAGCCAATATTTTGATCCATTTTTGGGTCTTCAATGAACATCATTGTCCTGGCTGTGCAATGCAGGTTGGGGCTAAGGTGTTGTTTGACTGCTGCCAGTCAGTGCCTGCCAGGCCCACAGATGTGCAGCGGTTAGGCGCTGATTGGATAGTGGGTGCTGGCCACAAGATGTGTGGCCCCACAGGCTCTGCATTCCTTTGGGGCAAGTAAGGCCTGCATCTTTCAACATTGTCACGGTCTTGCTTTGCCATTTTGTTGATAGTGGTGATAGCGCTGTTGCTGTTGCCATTGCTACTGCTGTTGCTGCTGCTGTCGCTGAAGCTGGTGCTGTTGCTGACTGTACAGCGGGTGCTGGACACAAGATGTGTGGGCCCACTGGCTCTGCATTCTTTTGGGGCAAGTAAGGCCCGCAATTTGTTGCATCACATCATTCAGTATGTCCTGGTTTGCATGCTTGCCGGTGAGGTTTCATGGTCCTGCTAAGTGCATACAAAAGCAGTGGATTGGCTCCAAAGAAACCTGGCTCAAGACACTCTCACTCAAACACATCAACCCTCGACTCACTCGAGTCTCTGTACATCTTGCATTGACTGTCTTCAGCGCTGCTGGAGTCCTCACATGTAGCTGCAAATTCATGACAGGTGTCCAGTCAGGCATCAGCAGCAGTTTGGTCTGTTGTTGCACGCTTGCTTTGTTCAGTGTTCATTATGTTGTGCAGGCTTGAAGTTCTGGAACAGATGCCGCCATTCCAAGGCGGTGGCGAAATGATTCAGGATGTATACCTTGATCATTCAACATACGCAGAGCCACCCTCGCGCTTTGAGGCAGGCACACCTGGCATAGCCGAGGCGATTGGTTTGGGAGCTGCATGTGATTACCTCAGCGACATTGGCATGGACAGAGTGCATGCCTATGAAGAAGAGCTTGGTGGCTACTTGCATCAGCAGGTATGCTGTGTACTCTGCATCAGCAAAGCTGTGCCTGTTGTTAGCCTGTTGTTTGCAATCCAGTGCCTGTTGTGATGCATGTGTGGCTATGCACATATGACCTGCTGTTTCTGGCGTATAAAGTCAAGGTTGGACTGCATTTTGCTTTTACAAAAGGGTGTAGGAGATGCATGCTTGATTTGTGCTGCATGTGTAAGGTTTCAGCAGCATGGTGGCCTTGTGCGCTTCTGTGTTTCGTGATGACAAGAAAACCTTTTCTCACTCACCAAGTTGCTATGCCAAATGTGTCTCTGGGACTTGCACCTTCACTTCTGCTGCTCAAAACTCCGTGTATAATCATAAAATGTCATCCTCTCATGGTCTATTGTATGCTATGCAGCTGAGCTCTTTAAACAATCTGACAATCTATGGCCCAAAGCCAAGCAGAGGACGAGCAGCGCTATGCAGCTTCAACGTCACGGGCCTGCATGCCACAGACATCTCAACCCTGCTGGATCAGGAAGGTAGGCCTCTCTTCTTCCTTCTTTTTGACAGCTGTTTTGGCCTGATGCATGCAGCTTGTGCTCATTCATGGCTCGCTTTACACTTGCCCAAGTCAGTTCTGATGATCCATTCATGTCATGCATGGGACGCGCATGCTAGTCAGTCTCAGCAGGCCCAGCTAGATATGTCCTGGAGCAATTGATTGTCTCATACCAGTTCAAAACCTGATTTAAACCTGTGCTTGAAAGGTTCAACGCTCTGAGCGTACATTGCTTCAAAGCAACCCTGCGCATGCAACCCTATGAATGCAAGCTAGTGACTGTGAATGCAGGTGTGGCAGTACGATCAGGTCATCATTGCACACAACCCCTGCATAGAGAGCTAGGCATACCAGCGTCGGCAAGGGCGAGTCCATACCTGTACAACACTCATGCGGAGATTGACAGCTTCATTGAAGCCCTACAAAGCAGTATCAAGTTCTTCACGGATATGGAAGTGTGACAGCTTTGAAAGGCAGCGCATTGCTGCTTTGCTACCCGCAATCGCTAACAACAAATGATGCAGACCATTTCATTCAGCCTTTTCAACCACTGTCTGATCTGCTGTGACTTTGCGTTGAACTTGATATGTAGCGGGGGTTTTTGAGTCTGCAGTATTTTGGTGCTGCCTGGCAAGCCAGATTACAGCTCTGCAGAACTTGGTCCAATGTGTCTGTTGTAGGCTAGCTTGCGTGCTTGTGAGAGCTGTCTCATGCAATGCCAGACGTTTCACCTGTTTGCTGCACTGTGTTTGTCGCTTCAGACGAACACCAGAACCGCGTGTGATTCCTGCTACGTGTTGAACAACCGTTGATGCCAAATTAGGCTCAATCCCAAAATTGCATCACTACTTCCACCAATGTCTTGGCACCGGCATAGCATCTGCTCGGAACCGCACAGTGCTCGCCGACCCAGGGAGAATCGGCAAACGGCAAACAGTCATTCAAAAGAATGCTTGCATGGATGGGGGGCAAGCGATCCAAGCTTAAGCATGCAAAGAAGCAGCACAGCTCGCGCAGGCAGGCCACCTTGGACGAGAGGCAGGCAGCTCAAGCCGTGCGAGCTGCAACAACTACATCCAGCAAAAGCCCTTTACCGAGCAAGCGTGCACGTCCTGCTGAGACCAGCATCAAAGGCAGACGACGTCCAGCCAAGGTCAGCAGAGTCTGCAAAAGTAGCAGCTGTGGCTCTTTTGGCGGCCAGGAGCAAGAGGCAAACGCTGCATCCGACGATCCTGCCGCCCCTGCGCATTCTTTTGAAGCAGAGGACGCAAGCACCAGCGCTGATGAGCATGCTGATGAGCATGAAGCACGTCAGTCTCATGAGGCCAAAGACAGCGTGAGAGGACGGCATGGTCTGAAGGCATCCGCATCGCTGGACATACAAGCCGTACAAATCACAGGCTAGATGCAGGTTCAACTCCATCAATCTGTCGATCTCGCTGGACGGATGTTTTGAGGACATGATGATCACTGATCACTGAAAACTTCCAATTAGCCAGGGAGCTTTCTGGGGCATGCATAATGATCACAAATGATATGCCATTGTCTTTCAGCGTGCACGTGAAGGCAGCATGATGTGCTGGCTATATTGAACGTAATGCGAGTGTGCAAACGCTTCTCTCTGTGAGGCATGATGCTTGCTGTCATTAGCCCTTGACATCAGGCACAAAACTCTATCACCCAACGTTAACAGCACACAATGAAGGAGAAGAACAGGGCATTTAGATTCAGTGTCCAGCTTGACTTCCAGATCGTCGACTTTCATATCTTTGCGTAGCCTTCGCGTGTGTTTGTCGTAGCCACTACACATTGACCGACATTGCCTTCTCGCACATTCGCCAGCCGTCGCCAGCATGGCGGCATCAATTCCCATTCCCAACAGTTTGTGTCAGGTGCCAGTGGAAGCGCGAGGCATCGCACAGCGTTCAGAGGCGCAGCAGCGGCCTCAGAGCGATTTGACAGGCTTTCTGAGTCTGAAGGAGAAGTTTGCGGCAGCACCGCAAGCGCGTCTGCGTAAGCCAAGGGTGTCAGAGCCCTTGAGATCTTCAGTTGGGTTCGATGCCCTTGGCACGGCTGTGGACGCGACAAGCTTTGTCGCGCGCTCGCCATCTTACACGGGCAGGCGCTTAGTCATGGAGAACCTGGCTTCGGTGGACGAGGGGCAGGCTGCAAGGCTTGCACACCTGCGAGAGGAGCTGGAGGCCACATCAGAGGGTGAGCAAGCTCCCTTGTTGCTGCTTCAAAGGCTTCAGACCAAGGTGCCTCACGCAAACTTCATAAGGCTGACCAGTCACCTTTATGCAGGTGCTTCCCCTGTCAGTCCACCAGCAGAGAAGCCCAACACCATTCCCCTTGACCTGAGCCATCAAGGCAGTCCACCTGAGTCAGCAGAGTCAGTCCCTGTCACTGCTTATGCTGAACAGACATCAGCTCAGCTGCCTCTCAGCCATCATGCCGCAGCCAAAGATGCTGCCAATGAACATGCGTCTTTCTGGGATTTGAGCGTCAGCCCTGGCAGCCATGACAGCAAGGCCCTTTGCAATGCGCTGGACACTATGTCCGACATTGCATTTACACCTTCTGACGCAGCATCATCAGAAGACCAATCAGCCATCACTGAAATTGTTGCCGCTCATGAAGCATCCACTCCTGCCAGTTTTCGCCCACCTGCATCAGCAAGGCAGCTGTCTCTCCCTCATGACAGCCCTCATGACAACCTGGACGATGTCCTAGACTTGCTCTCTGTCAAGTCAAATGCTCTCAGCCCGTCCAAGAAGAAGAAGCAGACAGGCACCCCAAGGGTGAAGAGGACCAGAGGACGGCCCTCCAAGCAGAACTACCTGCGGTCCATAGCACAGTCACCAGACTCTGCCAACACTGTTGACGCTGACAGCAATCACAGCCCAGATCCAGAAAATGCCACCTCCATCTTCAGTGCTGCAGCCCATAAGGTGGGAGGCTGGCTGTCATCTGCTTGGCAGATGCTACGCAAGCTCGGCAGAGGCATCAGGAAGTTTGGCAGGGCAGTTGGCAAGGCTATCATCCCAGACCTGGGCATTGGTCAGCATTGTCCAAATGAAGCGCAGGCGCCGCTCTTGGGGCGGCAGGCAGGGCCAGAGGTAGGATTAGGCAGGCCTGGTGTGTTGCAGCCCCAGGGTAGGCCCCCAGGAAATGCCCTTACTGAGGCTCAGGGCATAACCAGGCGCCAGCAGAGGCGCTATTCAATGTTCATGGCTTAGCCCTCTGAAGGCTCCCAGCAGAAGCAAACAAGATCAGCCAGTATCAGTTATTGGCATCGTCTCAGTCGGTCCTCGGCAGGCATTCTCAGCTTTGCAGGTGACGTGCAAAGCTGCAGAACAATGCAGCCATCCAGTCAGCACAGCTTGTATGGCAGCAGTAGATTGTGCAAGGGCATGACGACTTCAGACACGCCCTCGTGCAGGCTCTGCATTGCCATGATTGCCCAAACTGAGCCTTTGCAGCAATACAATAGTCTGCAAAACACACTGGCATCAAATGCAGCATGGCTCAGCTGCAGATCAGCTCAGTGTGATGCCCTTGATCTGCTGCTATCTGATATGCAGCCCTACAGCTCAGGCCCTTTCAGCCCATGACACTACACAACAGCATCATCTGTCAGAGATCAGTCTGCTGGAGGTAAGGTTTGCATGTCAGTCGCTTCACATGCCTTTTTTGTCAGCACTTTGAGCATTACTCTTTTGTGCTGCTTTGCAATGCACGTGAACACTTGCAGTGTCGTGCGTTTGCATAAGATGTATGTTGAAAACTACAGTTGCGCTTGTTGTTGCTTTTACATTTGTGCTGATGTTTATACTGCATTCACAGTCTGTCATATCACGTGGCCACAAGCCACCTGTAACATCTGTAAGATGTGACAAGTATCTTGCCTTGCAGGTATCAACGCTTCTACATGCCCTGTCATCAGGACCAGTGTCAACCAGAAAACTCCAGTGCAACCTGGATCAGGACGCGATCCACTGATGTCCACAGCGCAGCCACCAGCACCATGGCCCTCACCAATCCCAGCCTCATCAAGTATGGATATTTGCTGATTGTGTACATTTCTTGATCAGTCAGGACCACAGCAGCAACAAAGTCTCCAACCAGCATACCATTTGCAATTGCTAAAATGGCTGCAAAGAGGCATGCAATCATAAGCATGCACTGTAATGTCAAGCATGCGCTTTGCTAATGTTCACTGATTGGCACTACATGGCACCTGCAACCAGCCTTAATAAGGGCTGCACATGTGAACTTTGTTCTGCTCTTCCTCTTCTTCTTCTTCAGCATGTTCACAGGCTTGTGGTGTGGTTATGAGTGACCTGCTTGACTTCGTTGATGATGCCGATGCGCCAGACATTTTGCCATGCTTCAACATACCTGAAACACGTTTTCTTGGTATTACAGTTCTCAGCAGCGCATATCATCGAGTGTGCAGCAGTGAGAGAGAGCAACGAGATGTTACATGGTGTAGCCAGCTGACAAGGCTGATCACGTGTACCACACAGTGGCAATGAGTATGTATGCATCAGATCAAAGCAGTCTAGATGTATGGCATAGTGTATGATTGTTTCCTCCTTGCTTACAGGAGGTTTGCAACAGGACTCAAGATCTCATTGGAGGCGGTAGTCTCTGTTGTGGGTTGGATGCTAAGCAAGCTGAAAGGGTGTGGAGATGGGGTTGGTCTTTGGTGCCCGTTTCAGGACCAACCTGGTATTGAGCACTATCATGAGCAGCCATCTGTGTGACGCTCAGCACAAGGGTGTCAAGCACCTGTGCCTGGAAGACAGCTTGTCAATGTTCTCAGACTCACTGATTGGCATCGAGCCGCCGTGCAGCTGAGTGAGACAGGCGCTGATAGGCAGTGTTGCTGCAATACCATGTTTGGACTGTGCTGGTTAATTACGGCGACCCGATGCTGATGCTGCAAAGCGTTGACTGAGGGTTGTACCTGGGTTGTATGCTTTGTCAGTCACAGCAGCATGTAATGATTGAACTGGGCAGGGGCACTGCTGATGTTTTAGCTCAATACTATGCTAGACCTTTGAGAGCTTACAGGCTTGTATGAAACGCGAATAAACAGATTTTGAGCACAATGATCAATCAATTGAGTCATGACAAGCCAGCTTACTGTGATAGATGATGACAGAATGAAAAGCAACTGCATAGTACCAATTTACCAGTTGTCCCTATTGCGGTGCTGTCTGTTCTGATTGCTAACACGGACAGAAGACCAAGCCAAACTGCACAGCAAGAGAGCCCGCGCAATTTGACATCAGACTCTGCATTGCTGACCACGACAGCATCCTCATCAGCCTCAAGAAGACGAACCGACGTACAGATCTTCTTCAATCTAGTCATACAGTGTCATCAGTCAAGCCAAAGTACTGCGCGCGAGCAGCGGTCGAAGTTGCAAAGAAGGATTGTATCGCTTTCACGCTTGATCACACCAGATTTGCAGCTGCTGCACGCCGCAAAACCTTTCCATCAGGCTACTTTGCGGAAGCGCAGGCCGCGAACAATCACATCGTGCTTCTAGGTCCGGCTCGTTTTTGAAGACTCCCATGGCTCACCTTGGCCTTTCAAGGCAAATAGGGGGTCAGTGTCAGATCGGAGCTGCTGTGTGCCACCCGCGCAGCTGCAGCACTTCTCGCGCAAAGCCGCATTCACGACAAAATAGGGCTCTCAGATGTCGCGCAAGCCGTACTTCGGACGACAGTTTATCCTTGCCACACAGTCAAAAACAGCCGGAGGCGGGGCGATCATGCAGCCAGCCGGTAAGGCCTCTCATCAAAATTATGCCTCTCTGTCTTTCTCTCAAGCTTTGCATGACGAAGCTGGCTGTTTCTCAGGCTCAGTCCGCCGATCTCAACGTGGCTGCCGAAGCCAGCCATTACCAAGCACCAGCTAATCGCCAGTTCCCGGCGGCTTTCTTCGCTGCGCTGGTAAGCACGCCGCGTGGTCACTGATGATCTTTCAATCACTCCCCCCTTCACAGCCTCGACGTTTACCTTTTCCATCTTGTGTGCAGAGGATGACACAAGCTTTCAGGATTGTGGCTCACGCTGCCTCCTACTTGGTATTGGACTTGCGACACGGCCTGTTTAGAAAAGCTAGAGAGACACAACAAGGGCTCTCACATGCACAGCAAACAATCCAGCAAGCAGTTGTTCAGCCAGCACAGACAATCTCACAGGCAGAGACTGAACTCAAGGCAGCCTGGACAAGGTTGCAACAGCATGCCATCGCGGGCGGTGATGCTTTTATGAAGATGCTGCACAGTCTGGACAAGCCAAGCATCACGCTAGACAAGAAGTGGGCAGACATGCAGGAACAGCTAGCGGGAAACAAGGATGTCAGGTCAGACTGATGGCTTGCAAATATTTCTGAAACTGTTCATGCTTGCTTTGCTGAGTTCTGCTTTGGACAAAGTTGTATACTGCAAGACAAAGCGTGGCTCTGAGGTGCAGCAGCAGTGCAAACATGACAGACACATCTTATAGACAAGTTGCTGATGCTGTATGAGCAAGGGGTGATGGCTCCTGGAATGCGCGTACAACAAAAGCCATTTGCTGTTGTAACACGTGAATTTCAAAAGCCATCGCTGTATCTGCATATACAAATGAGGCAAACCTCATGCCAGACATGACTCTGCCATGCGCTTGTGCCGTTCTGTGTCTTGAGGTGCTCTTTGCTTCTGCAGTGATCGCCTGCAGACACTGTTTGCATCAAGCGTGGAGTCAACCCAGACAGTGGCCACCATGCTAGCTCAAAGCGGGGGCAAGCTTCAGCAAAGTTATTGGACCAGCCCACAAACCAAGAAGGTCATTGATCAAGAGGAAGAGCTGCGCAGCGTTGTTTTTGCTCAGATGCTTGGTGCTACAAGCTGACAGCAATGTCCGCTCGGCTGAGGGCTGTAAAATGGGTTCCGATGTATGGTCAAAAGTGGGTTGCTTGGTCTGGTTGAGGTCAGCCATGCCTGGGCGGTGTGCGACGTCAAAGTTGTTGCTCTGTAAAGCTGTAGTGGCAGCGACATCGAATTCTGATGATGTATGAGAGGCACAGTGCTGGCTTCTACAGTACTGTCAAAATTTTCCTGCGAACACATGAGAACTGAACTTCTGAGTGTCAGGTCTGTGCTAAGGCTGCGACAGCGAAGCGGCATGCCTGCATGAGAGCCTGCATGCTGTGTTAGACTTAGGACTATTTCATTCATTTACTAGGGGTAGCAGGGTGACACACAGTCAGCGTTTAGTAGTATTATAAGTGTGGCCACATTGTACAAGCTTTCTGACCATCAATTGTGCTTTGAGACATCATACACTCAGTTCAGCTTATGTACTAAGCATCAATCCCTTTCCCTGTAATATGCCTGTGCTGATGATACTTGACAGTTCACAGGACCGCATTGCTTGACGCCCTTTCCTGTTCCTCTTGTTTCGTAGCTTGGTGAGGCGGTTTCAATGCTGAGGAGATGCACGAAGTCTCCATGTCATGTACAAACCGCTCGTTATGTTTGGTAATACTGCGTCTTGCACGAAGCTGGAGTTGCATGCAACGAGATGGCATCGATAGATCGAACTTGACAGTAATGAGAAACACCGTTCCTAAGATTGTCAACACTGGTCTCTCGAGCTCAGTTGCTAAACAAATCAGTTGACAACAGTCGGTTTCTGCATACTGTAATGCAATCACACCGTGCTTAGTTCACATGCTGGCCCACTGTACATCCGATGTACAGTGCGCCACTAGGCAAACCTGACTCGATCATCGGGTCAGGTTTGCCTAGTGGCGCAGACCCTTTAGCTACATACTGCTGAGTCAAAAACTCGATACTTGTGTTGCACACATCCATTTCACTGCGCTCTGCATGACCCTGGAGCGTCTTTCCAACAAAAAGCTTAGCAGCATGAGGTAAAGGAGAAACCCCAAGACTCAAAGCCTGCCATAAAATCACTGTCAAAACTTTGAGCATAGCCAAACACGACGCAATGATCGCTGTGACAAAAAGGCCAGTAGACAAAAACAGTCCATGATCAGGCTCATTCCCTAATTGAAATATCACAGAATTCAGTATGACTGTTGGCAGACTCTGACACACAGCAGCAACCAGATTATGCATGCTGTCATAATTCTCCAGATCAATAAGTTTGAGCTGTTTGTCTCGCGCCACCTGCCTGTCACCTTTGCAAGCTGAAGGCTTTTCTAAGCTTGCAAATTTGAAACCAAACAGCTCTTTGAGGCATACAAGAATTTCAGCAGCAAGAGCAAGCGTGTCTAGCACAAGCACCCCAGGAATCATAAGTGGGCTGCTGACAAAAGAAACCCCAGCAAGCACAACAAGAAACCAGACATGCCTTGTGACAACTGGACACCATAACACAGCCAATTTGTGACAAACATGAAATGTCACGATGTCAGCAGTGATCGCAAAGTGGAAAAAGAAAATGGCCATAAGTATATGCCCAGGCCAGGTTCCCCATACCTGCCTCAACACAATCAGGCTGGTGATCAAGTCATAGTAGTAGAAAGCCAAACTCAGAAGCCCAGAAACAGCTTTTAGGAAAGTCTGTAAGGCCAACCATAAATGCTTCCCAAACAGTCTTTGCCCAACACCCATCAGAGTGCCAGCAGTTGTGCGCCTAGAAAGCAATGCGTACATGCTGATCAGAAGCACACAGCACCCACCAAACGATAGCCAAACTGTCAATAGCACCCATGTTGCATCATGATTAGCACAGATGTCTTTCACAGACGCCAGCTGATTATCCCCCTCGCCCAATTGCAGCTGCAAACCCAGAATGAACGGGACAACCATCGGCATTTGAGCCTCCAATGCAGGGACATCATTTCGCACTGGCCAGACCTCAACATCCAACATACGTTGCCTTAGCTCCGGCAACTGCGCGAGCTGTTGACCTGTCACGTCTAAGTCATAAAGTCCCTTCTGCAGACATAATTGCTGCCTCCAGTTGTCATCACTATTTGACCTCTGCCATGTCTTGCCAACATTCAGATAGGCAACGTGAGACAACAGACTGCCTGCTTGCACCCAAGACAAAGGGACAGTTCCTTGGAAGCTGTTGTCACTCATGTTGAGAAAGGCAAGTTGACTGAGTGCAGTCTGAGAATCTGGCAGGTAGCCTGAGATACGGTTGCCATCCAGCGTGACTGTCTGCAAGGGCGATGTGCTTGTCCAAAACGCGTCCAGAGTTGACGTCAGCTGACAATCCGAGAGCCATAGTACCTTCAGCTCTGAATTGTGAAAGGCAGGAACTTCGCCTGTTACATTACTGCTGGTCAGGGACAGGAGCGTCATTTGGGGAAAGGTTTCAATGTCACCCCAGTTTGTAGGGATGCTACCATGAACTGGGTTCCAACTGAAAGCCATTTCTTGCAAAGCTGGAAAAGCACTGTTTGAGCCCCATGTATCTGGCAAAGTACCCGAAAGCTGGCAACTCGCAACTTGCAGAACCTTCAAGTGCTGAAAGTAATCTGACCCGCCCCACTCTTCAGGCAACCCCCCACAGAACAGGTTTATGGTGAGTTCCAGAAAGATCAGCTGACTCTTGTAGCCCAGACTTGGAGGTATGCTGCCACTCAGAGAGTTGACTGACAGGTTGAGGCCTTGCAAGGTGGCTGGCAGGGGGCTAGGCAATGTGCCTGTCAAGAGATTTGCACTCAGGTCAAGGTTCTGCAAAATGGGAAAAGCGTGTCCTGACGTCATCCATGTTTCTGGGATTGACCCTGCAACAGGAACAACAAGGTGAACGCTAGATTGAGGCCTTGCAAGCCGCCTGTCACATGATTGACACTCAGGTCCAGGTTCTGCAGTCTGGGGAAAGCATCTCCTGATGTCATCCATGTTTCTGGGATAGTCCTGACAACAGCAGCAGCAACAAGGTGGATGCTACATTAAGGCCTTGCAAGGCAACTGGCGGGGAGGAAGGGGGAGGAGCCTGTCAAGTGATTGGCACTCAAGTCCAGGTTCTGCAAGTTGGGGAAAGCATCTCCTGATGTCATCCATATTTCTGGGATAGTACCTACAGCAGCAGTAGGAACAAGTGCTAGCTTGAGGCTTTGCAAGGCGACTGGCAGGGAGGAAGGGGGAGGAGCTTGTCAAGTGGTTTGCGCTCAGGTCAAGGTTTTGCAGTCTGGGAGAAGCTTCTCCTGATGTCATCCATGTTCCTGGGATAGTCCCTACAACAGCAGTAGCAAGAAATTGGATGCTAGATTGGGGGCTTGCAAGGAAACCGGCAGGGAGGAAAGAAGGGTGTTTGTCATGTTGTTGACCCTCAGTTTGAGGTTCTGCAGTCGGGAAAAGCATCTCTTGACAGCATACATGTTTTCCGGGATAGTACTAACAGCAGCAGCAGCAACAAGGTGAAGAAGGATCATGATTGACATTGAGTGCAGAAGTGCTGAAAATCAAGGTAGATGCAGCAATGCTCAATGGTATTTCTTGTGTCTTATGATAAAGCATGAGACTCAACCATGTGCATTGATGCAGCACAGATGCAGTTCCCTTGTTCGTCCAGAACAGACATCACAGCAGCAGCAGCAGCAGCAGCAGCAACAAGCACGATTCACAATTTGGATGGGTGACTGCTTAAGCTGGCAATGCTGAGAGATGCGATGAATGCTGATGCTGTCAATCATCTGCATGCATCATCAGAGTGCAGCTCGCATACTGATTCACACAATCAGCAAGCGTTGCATGTAGCACTTGGCTTTCATGCTTGGACATTCCAGGCTTATACAGCAAAACTCTCTTTGCAAGGACACTCAATTCAAGGACAATCTCGATGGAAGGACGGTACTATTGCTAATCACTGCATTCCGACTGCAGTGGTCCCTCTGAGTACGGACAATTTGATGTAAGGACAAATTCTCTGGTAACCAAAGCAGTCGTTACACATGAGAGCTTTTTGGAGGTGTATAGCACCAGCATTGGCCCACCTGTGATGGGGCATGCCCTGACCACCAAGTTGACCAGCCCTTGCAGTGCCCTGCCCCAAGATTCCGGCAACACTCCCTCAATCAAGCATACACCAGGGGCAAATGCCCCCAGCTGCAATTCCATCAGCATTGGGAAAGAGGCTTCATGGCTCCATGCTTCTGGCAGCGTTCCACTAATAGGCATGTCTTGCAGTGTCAGGTTTGTAAGACTGGGAAAGGACCCTGGAGCACCCCAAGAAGCAGGCAAAGGTCCTGAAAACAACCAAGTCACGGACTCAGTGCTGGGCACTAAGCCGTAACATCCCACAAGTCTGGCGGGCTTCTACTGATGGGCATATCTTGCAGGGTCAGCTTTGTGAGGCTGGGAAACAACCCTGGAGCACCCCAGCAAGCAGGCAAAAGACCTGCAACATAGCAAGCTGTGAAATAAGTGCTGGTAAAAGAGGCCTTGCCGCTCCACAATGCTGGTAGACTTCCACTGATGGGCATTTCTTGCAGGGTCAGGTTTGTGAGGCTGGGAAACAACCCTGGAGCATCCCAAGATGCGGGTAAAAGACCTGCAACATATCAAGCTGTGACGTCAGTGCTGGGACAGAGGCTTTGCCGCTCCACAATGCTGGTAGAGTTCAATCATGAGCATTTCTTGCAGAATCAGGTTTGTGAGGCTGGGAAACAACCCTGGAGCACCCAAAGATGCGGGTAAAGGACCTGTAATAAACAAGCCATGAAATCAGTACTGGGAAAGAGGCTTCACGGCTTCACTGCTTCACAGTTCTGGCAGAGTGCCACCAATTGGCGTGTTTTGCAGGGTCAGGTTTGTGAGGCTTGGGAAGGCCCCAAGGGCGCCCCAAGATGCTGGCAAAGGCCCTGAAACAGACAAGGTCATGCGACGTCCGCGCCAGGATTTGAGCTACAGCGTACGACGCCACTGCATGCACATGTTTTGTCAGGTTGCAGATGTGCGCAGCTTGCTGACAAGATTGTGACATACCTGTACAGTCATAGCGTCAGACTTTTGTCCTGCGTCAATGAGCACGTCCAGTATCAGCAATCTACATCCACGCTGCTACTGCTGCTGGTCAATGCTAACTGTCGTTGAGCAGAGTTCTCATGAGCCATCTCACCCTGTCTTGGAACATGCAGTGCACTGGATGGATCCTAGATGCCTCAGAGAGAGTGTGTGACACGTGTGCTCCCTAAAGTGGGCTAATTGCAATACGCGGCGATGCTGGCAAGTGTTTCATGAGAACACTCTGTCACTCTGTTTTGCAGCAACTCAGGTGCTTAGATGATTGTCATGATAACATAAAACATGAAACATGAAACACTTTGACGTGCTGCAACAGGACCAGAAGAATGTGGGGATGGATGCAAGCCTGGAAGCTCACCTGTGATACTGCAGTGCTGTATGTACAGCACACGCAACTGCTGAAAGACCATTGGGCTTCCATATTGCTCTGGTAAGGTACCAGTCAAGTTGTTATTGCCAATGTACAGCTCTTGCAATGATGGGAAGGAACCATTGTTACCCCAGGATGAAGGCAGAGAGCCTATCAAATTTGTGCCCCATAGCAGTAGCTGCTCAAGGGCTGGAAATGCCCCTGAGTCACCCCATGCAGCTGGCAATGTGCCTGCACAAAGCCAAATGTCTCATCAGATAACAGCAGGGCCACACATGTGCAGAACTTTGCATGTTCAACGGAAACAAGTACAAAATTGGATGCATGCGGGGAGCCTGTCAGATTTGTGCCCCATAGCAGTAGCTGCTCAAGGGATGGGAAGGCTCCTTCGACTCCCCATGCAGCTGGCAATGTGCCTGCACAGTCTTGCTGGTCTCATCAGATAACAGTAGGGCCACACATGTGCAGAACTTTGCATGTACACCGGAAACAAGTACAACGTTGGATGCATGCGAGGAGCCTGTCAGATTTGTGCCCCAGAGCAATAGCTGCTCAAGGGACAGAAATGCCCCTTGGTCACCCCAAGCCGCTGGCAATGTGCCAGCACATTGATGATCATCTTAAACATCAAAGACCGGCTTGTAGGTATCAAGAGGACTGACCCGTGCCTTTGGTTCTTGACAAATGTCTTTGGTCGACTTGTTGATTGTGTGTGTATGATTAGCCCAGTGGAGGCTGCAGTTGCAAATCACATCAAACCTGAGTATGTCCCACGGTGATTGCTGGGAATCAATGCGCAGTCATGCATGATGAGAGCTATGTTTCAGCTATGCCCGAGTTATGCAATGCTGTGTTGGCTGACATGCTTGCAGCTTGTGCCTTGTAGCCCCATTGACACACATGCAAGCCGATTTATGCATGCGTTTGGCCACTCATGCATGCATCTTAGCATCATTCTTGCTGTGTTGCAGCTGTGAGACTTCTGTCAAGATGGTGAAGGGATCCATTTGCTGGCATATTACCTGAAAGATGTGTTGCTGATAAATTGAGGACCTTGAGGGCTGTGAATGCTGGACTCTGACCCCAGATAGCAGGTAATGTTCCAGTTAGATTGGCTGTGGCAAAGACAATAGATTGTAGTGCTGGGAAGGCGCCATCATCAGCCCAGCAGTTGGGCAGGTCTGGCAGGTTGCCTGTCAGCGTCAGGTTGACTACAGCGTGCAGACCACCCAGAGCCTCCCATGTGCTCACAGAGCAACTGCTTGGAAGGGTGCCATCGATGGAGTAGCCAGAGGGGTCATATACATCCTGCCAACCAAGCTGGGTCAACAGCTGGTGTTCGAAGGCGTTTGCGATTGCATTGTTTTGATTAAGCTGTTCCTGCTCAGCTGTTGCTTGGCTGACTTGCTTGGGATCACCGCGAGTGCTGGGAGCTGCAGCTGACGACTGGCCTGTTCCGGCCAGGCTATAGGCGCTCAGCAAACAGCACAGCGTCAAAATACGCTGCTCTAGACGCATGTATCCTGCAGCACAGAAAGAGAAGCCATCTTGCCCTCTAGCCTGGTACTACTGCTCACGTCCGTTTACCGATCACAGCCAATTAGCAAGGCACGGAGCTGAGCTGAAACCATTTTGATGCGCCGCACGGCAACTAGTCGCACCTCAAAAGCCTTTGGAACGTGCAAACGAGAGGCGCTAGTCACAAGCCTCAAGTCAGCGCGAAGGCAGCTGCACATGCTGCCCCAGCACTGCAGAACAGAGAGCTCAAACTGTTATTACGTTACAGCTGCGATTCGCTCAGATCTATCTCGGCAACCAGATTGTACGCGCGGTGTTAAAGAACAGACACGGTCGGTTTCCGGGAGCTGCAAATTTGTGGTTCCTCGGCAGAGCAGACCTAGGCGATGGCAATTGAGGGATTCGAGAAAGCGAGCCCGTGAGAAATTCTTCTTCCTGATCAGTCATTGTTGATGCACACAGCTGCACGGGCGCTGAGCCTTGCGTGGCGCAAAAGTGCTATTCGTGCTGCAAGCTACCCTCGGAATAGTTTGAGACTCACACCTGAGCTGATGCATATGCCGCAAAACTTCGCACAGAGTATAGTGGTTACAGTCGATTTTGCTGAGGCTGCTGCATCTGTATCAAGCTGAGTTCTGACTGAAGCTGTGCTGTAAGCTGCCGACCACGAGTGCCGAGTATCAAGCAAAACTTGGCTTTTCGAGTTCTCGGAATGGTTTGCTTGGTTGGTGAGCTTGAACCCCTTGACATGTCAAGCATGCAATGCGCATATTTTGCGCAATTTGATCCTTTCCAAAACCTCGACAGCTCAGAGGAACACTGTTGTATTAATATGTTGTATTAATATGTTGTATCAATATGTTGTATTAATATTGAGATGTCCAGAGATGGTGATCAGTATGAAGTCAGGCGGCAGAGCCGATCATCGGATTGCTGCATCGCAATGCTTCCATCTCAACACAACAAGCTAAAAAAACAAAAAAGAAAAGAAAAGTCTACGTATACGCCGTGAGGCGTCATGACGGGAGCCTCTGTCTAAAGAGGCAGCCCGGGAGCTGCACTCTCATTGCATCAGCGCCGGCAGCAAGTTGTCACACAGCATCAATATGATGCACCAACTAACCTAGCAGCGTTGCTGGATAACTTCTTGGCCTATGTGGCTGCATTTTCTAGCAGAGCCTGGACATGTACAAAACGCTCTTGATAGCGCAACTTCTCGCTTGTCATGTGATGCTGGCCAGGCTCCGCAGATGTACAGCTTGTCACATGGCATGCTGTGATGCTTCTGCTGCAAAGTTGCAATCAGGCTCTGGTCTTGTTTCTAGTGGCATGAAGGGGAGGGGCAGCTTCTTGCATAACATACAAATCAATGTTTGACATGCGACACCTCATGCATCACCAATTGCAATACAAGCTGACATTCCCATCATCATCAACACTTTATGAGCTTTCAATTGGCTCAAAGTCCCTGATGCATGTCTCAGCAGATTGCTCCTCCTGCAAGCAGGCAGGCTCACAGTGTCACAACAGCTAGATCAGCATGTCTAGACTGATTTGATCAAATCAAATGGAACCAAAGACCAAAAAGGCAAGCATATCATGATGCATGTCTCAGCAGATGCATCATCCTGCAAGCAGGCATGTTCATAGTGTTACAACAGCTTGATCAGCATGTCTGCCCACATCAAAAGAAACCAAAGACAAGAAAAGCAAGCATATTGTGATGCACATCTCAGCAGATGGATCCACCTGCAAGCAGGCATGCTCACAGTATTACAACAGCTTGATCAGTATGTCTGCCCACATCAGAAGAAACCAAAGACAAGAAAAGCAAGCATGTCATGATGCATATCTTGGCAGATGCGTCCGCCTGCAAATAAGCATGTCCACAGTGTTACAACAGCTTGATCAACATGTTTGCCCACGTCAAAAAGGAACCAAGACAAGAAAAGCAAGCATACAATGATGCACATCTCAGCAGAGCCTGCAGGCTCTTCCGCCTGCAAGCAACGACAGCTTGATGAGCATGTCTGTCCACATCAGGAAAAACCAAAGACAAGAAAAGAAAGCATATCATGTGATGAAGCAACTGCAGCTGTTGATGTGCACTTGGCTGACTTGCCTCAGCACGCCATAATAATTTGAATGTGGGCTTGTGATCGCAGCGCATTTTGTCTTCAGGGCTAGCACATCCTTCCAAAAATAGGGGAAAATTGCCTCAGCACCCAGCAAATCTTCAATCGAAGCAATGCAGCTCAGAATGTGAACAGACACGACTTGCCTCAGCACGCCATAAGGGGCTGCAAGTGGGATTGCAAATGTACAGCTCCTTGTCTTTAAGGCTAGCTTATCCTTCCGTAAGTAGGAGTAAACTGCCTCAGCACCCAGCAAGTTTTCTATCAAAGCAATGCAGCTCAAAATTTGAGCAGGAGTGACTTGCCTCAGTGCGCCATAAATGCCTGAAGGTGGGTTTGTATATGTAACGCTCCTTGTCTTCAGGAGTAGCAGAGTCTGTGCCTTTGGCGTGGATTGTGATGACGCGAGGCAACCTCTCCTTCTCATAGCTGCGTCAGCCACAAGCAAACACTCAGCGGTGGGGTCCAGCATTGAATCACAGTCATTCAAGCATCAAGCTCATGTGTGAGCAGAAGCGCATCTCTTGGTTTCATGTCTGTATGCAAACGCATTGCAGTGTATATGGCTCATGGCTTTTGGCTTTGCAGTACACAGGGCGTTTCACAACAGCCTGCTCAGAGCACAGCGCAGCCCCCAGCTGTGCATGCCAGCACAAACATGAATATGGCATGCAAGCTTTCTATGCCAATTTATTCCGCAATGTCTCCCATCCGTGCTTAGAGCCACTCAGAGTGAGCAGGAAGCTGTCAACAGCTGTTGCCAATAGCCTCAAATGGCAAGCTGTTGACAGCTGTTGGTAACAGTCTCAAGCGGTGAGCTATCAACAGCTGTTACCAATAGTGTCCATTGGGGCCATGAGCAGTGGCTCTGCAAAGGATCCAGCATTTGGCAAAGAGACACTTGTGAGATGTAACCAATGCAGTGGGTGTACCGCAGAGGGCTGGCTAAGCAGTGCCCAATCAGGCATATGGGCAACAGGGCTGGCTAAGCGGTGCCCGCTGGAGGCATATGGGGAGCAGCTATGTCAACAGTCCTGCAAACGGTGGACAGTAAGCTACCAAACTTGCAGAAGGTTCATTTGGGGTACCTGCGCAGGGCTGATTGGGCAATGCCCTGCCGCTTCAGGTGCCAAGCCAGCACCACAGCATCTTCTATTGCCAGTGACAGCCCTTGACCTGCGATACCGCATTGCATGAGCAGAGATCATGAAAAAGCCGCCAAAATAACATTTTCTGGCAGTTTGTCGGCAGTTTTACCTCATTTGCGCTACTGATTCGTGTTTTGAGTCACAGCTTGCATGCATGAAACTTGTTTGCGATGTGTGCTTCGAAGATATGTGGTCCTGACTGCTGTCGGGAGACAGAAATGAGAGTAAAAATGTAGTGTAAGCTGTAAGCAAATGTCAGCGTCCAGCAACGTCTTGCAGCCAATCCATTCATCAGTATGCATAACAAGACGTGAGAACCTAAAAGGGAAAGACTGCAGGGACAGGCTTGGCAATTTTATTCAAGGTAGATGTGCTGGTCGGCACTTGACACAAAATCTGTGGTACAGCGAGGTCTCTTTGCCTGTTTTGCCACGTTGGTTCCCATGAAACTTATTTTGGTATAGAGATGTCCTTGTACAGAGGAACTGCAGTCAGAATGCAGTCATTGATTACCAATCCAAAAGTCCTTACCATGAGGATGTCCTTACATTGATTGTCCTCACAAAGAGATTTGATTGTAACTGACTTGAGACAGCAGACTGCAGACGATTTACAGTTGTGAGCCAAACCGTTAGCAATGGTTGCATGGGCAGCGTCTCCAAGCAGGGTCACCGTCCCCCTGCCCCATCCCCCCGCAACCCCAACCCCTGCCTCAGTTCTGCCCTTGGGGGTGTCCTGCTGGGTATCACTTCTGCTCTGCAATGCATCTGTCTGAGCTGTGTGTGCAGGACACTGCACAGCATCTTGCTGTTGCTGTTGGCCAGGTTGTGTCTGAGAGTTGTCTAAGGAATGATGCATGGTTTCTTGATCTTGCTTTTGGGTGCGTTGTGCTGAAGGAGACCCAGAACCGCTGTTGTGATCTGTGCTTGAAAGAGGCTGTTGCGTAGTTTGAGGCTGTTGCAGGCGCTGAATGGCTGCATCTGTTGATTCTAGGGCTGATGTGTCAACAGTGTCTTGCTTGGCATGGGAGTTGTTCTTGTTTGGTGTCTGATCCTGTGATGCTGCAGATTTCACCGTGGTTTGGATTGGTGGCATGGAGCTTTGTGGGGCTGTGTGTGAATTGCTGGTTTCTGAGGGTTCTGAGGGAGTTTGCTGAGGGGTTTTGGGGGCTGGAGGGGGGTCTCCCATGAACAAGGAAGGCCCAAGAGGGCGCATGTACAGTCCGTGCTGTGTGACTGTGGAGGGATCTGTGGCTCTGACAATGTCCATGATGGCTGGTGAGAAGTGTTTGTACACCTTGAGCACATTCTGCAGCCACCAAACACTGACATTATTACGATGGCTTGTGAGAAGTGCTAATACACCTGACATGCATTACTGTGATGCAGAGTACGAGTGAGTGAGTGAGTGAGTGAGTGAGTGAGTGAGTGAGTGAGTGACGAGTGAGGAGTTCATCACCTCCAATCCTGGATCTGACAGGGCATTGCCTTGCAAGACCTTGACACCTCTTGCATCAGGGTCGAACTCGACACCAGATACTGCCACTGTCATCAATACTCATCATCATCATCACCATCACCATTTGCATGCGTTCTAGTCAGGTTCTGTGACTCAGCTAGGCGCATGCGGAGTCAGGTGTCATTAATGTTACAGGTACTGAGTGAGTCACCTCTAATGCTGTTCCTGAAGAGGCATTGCCTTGGATGGATTTGACACCTCTTGCATCAGGGTCAAACTCAACACCAGCTTCCCTCACCAAATGCACGGGGCACCCCAAGACCCAAGTCCATGACTGATCCTTGGTCTCTTCCAGAGTCCCCATCTCAAATAGCATGGCAGTCTGAGACTTGACAGTAAATGGAATTGGAGCTCTGTACAGACGCCATGACCTGCAATTCGTTCTTTCATCAAATACTTTTGCTGGGCAGATTCTGAGTGACTAGGTGCGTACAGACTTGGTAGATTGCCTGCATGCAAATCTGTCAGAATGCAATGAAATGCAAACAGCATGGTAGGCTGAGACTTGACAACAAAGGGCGTAGGTGCTCTGTACAACCGCCACGACTGGCAAGAAAAGTCAGCATGAATACACTGCGTTTGTTGCCTTGCTGCCCTGTGATCTTTGCTTGTGACTGTTGTAACTCAAGCTGCCTGACGTGCTGTGCACATCAAGTCAAGATTTTGCAAACGCTATTGTTTTGCCTACATTTGCTCCTACCAACTGCGTGCCCAAAACATGAGAAAACTTGATGACCATCAGGACCCGACTGATGCGCCAAGACACAATCATACCAGGAGAAAACCTTTTATTCAAGATCGACCACACGTTTTAGTTCTTTACAGTTCAGACTCACCCACTTCCTTTGTCAGGCATTCCTTCCCGCCAACCCAGGCGAGCACGCCACATCACTCTGCCCTGCACACATTCACACGTCAGTTGCTTCAGCAAAAGCCTTGTACATCATCCTTTGGAGGAGCTGCAAAGTGCAAGTCTTTTGCCACTCTGCCCCCTAAAATGTGTTCTTTGAACGTGCAGGAATGTCTGCAGACATCCCATGGGGTCCATACTATAACAAATGTATTCTTTGATAAGAGATACACTACTTTGCATGGCAGTAAGCCTGTACTATATGATATGCATGGCATTGAGCATGACCTCTTTTATGTGCGTGGCATTATGCCGCTGTATATATTGATCATGCATGGCACTGGTGGAGCTGCTGTGTTGAAAATTCCTGTGCACCTACAGCAAAAGTGACCTCAACATGTGCAAAAAGTTGAGCATGTGCAGCAAAGGCTGATGCTGAGCATACCGCAAGTTGAACAGGACCGTCAACAAGCCATGCCTGCTGTTCTGGGGACCAGTGCTGGGTTGTAACAGTCATCTCAACACATGCAAAGTTCATGATCAGCAGGTGCAGCGCACATGTTTCAACTAGTGTTGAGCATACCGCAAATTGAGGAGGACCATCATCAAGGCATAGCTGCCTTATTTTGGAGAAATAGCCGTCAGCACCGACAAGGATCTTTGCATACACTGCTGGATGATATCCCTGAAAGTGCAGAGTGACACCTTCTGACGCCTCCTCGTAATGAGACACCTGTATATGGGCATAACAGTGCTTGCTGTTCCTGACCATTTGCATGCTATACGGACTCAAAAAATGCAGAGTAACACCGTCTGATCTCTGTTCTGATGAGGTAGCCACATATAGGCATCATACAATGGTTGCGGTTTCCACCTGTTTTGCACTGAGGCCTACAAAATTAGGCAGATTTCAAGGCTGCAGGTGCAATATAGTGCACAGCATGTGTCACATGCACACAAGCAGTCCATGTGACCTGACCAGTATGCAGCACCTTATTTCGCACATATCAAATGTCAATGTCGCTCCTATTCTTACAATTGCAGCTAGAAGGAGGAACAGAAGCATTTCACCTGTCTGTCAAATTTGACCACACCTTCTGGCAGATACTGGAAAAGCAATTGGCGGATTTCATGCCACCCCAGTACAAATGGCGCTTTGCCATACTTCTCATTCAAAGCAGATCGAAGGGCAGTGTTCCTTGCTTCTGCTGAATGCATCTCTGGGGCCACTTTTTGAAGCTCATTGCCCTGTTCATCGTACATGGTTGACGGTCTTGGAGGCAGTCCATGAGCTTTGAACCTGCAGCATTGCAATGCCTGTGAATAGATGCATGCAAATCTGCTGTTAAGCGCATGGAAGAGACGTTACAAAGTTTGTTGACTTATTGATCAATTTGGTCAACATCAAGACAAGCTGCATTGACAGAAAGGTTGTGATAAAAAAACTTGCGTCTTGCAACACAGCAAGCAGCAGGTAGTTGAAGCTTCTTCCTGGTGCAGTGATGCAGTAGAGTAATACATCAGGCCAGCATTCATGTCAGGTGTGCAAAATGGGCTGGCAGCTATACATGCATGTAGCAGGTTAGCATTCATCACGGCAGTTAGGTTGCCCGCAGCTTGAGGGCCTACTTCTCAAATAATAGTGGGTCGATGGCTTCCAACGCGTACTGCACATTCGGCGCCATCGCCACTCCTGAGCCTTGCGGTCGAAAACGTGAATAGCTTTCATACACCTGCGCAGGCTTTCGATGCTCAGCAAGCACTTGTTATCGCACACGGCACGTCCTTGACAAGATCGTTCGCCCCGGCGCGCGCACCTGCACTCTCGACTGTGGACCAAAGGCCGCCAGGAACGCAGCAGCGCAGGCTAATCCACCAGGACCAGCTCCTACTATTGCGAGGTCGAGACTTTCCCGCTGTGAGCCCATATGTAAGGCTGCCGTACCGAAGCGGCTGCCGCAATCAGCGTGCGCTCTCAAGGCAGCGCTTGTGCAGGTGTTGCACTCAAGGAATCGCCTGCAAAGAAACTCTCGGAAACTCTCGACGACGAAGTCAACGCTACTATGATTGTGCAGTCCAAATTTGAAAAGTCGATTTTCGACAGCTGGTCAGCAGCACTGGGGTAGCCAGCTAGTGAGACCCATGCAACACGTATGTCGATTGCGATGCAAAAGTTGAGGGACTAGCTGCACTGTTTAGGCCCTGCGCCTCAGGGCCGTTTGAGAAAAAGAGGCACACCTGCGTTGTGCCGACCTCATCAATGATCAAAGCATGTGGTTTGGATCAATGTGCTGAATCAGACGAGAGGTAAGCCACCATAGATGCAGTTGCATAAAACAGGTATCTTTTTGCTCGCTTTCACAACAAAGCTCCTGGCTGCAGCATGACATTGTCCAAGCGGATTAGTCAAGATTCCTAATCAAGTCAAACACAACTCTATTGACATTTTCCAAGACATGCAATGCCACTCTGGACGACGCTTTACACGCAATGCATCCTCAGCTCGCCAATGGAGTCTGCAAGAGGCAGTAACACGCTGCAAGAGTTTTCGAGCATTGTATGCGCAGCACCGGTTCCTTAAAAGTCGGTGCCTGACATCTCAGCCAAGTCACGTCACGTCGACGGAGCGCTATGTCGTCATGACAAGCCTGTAGCCTGCACCGCATCATGAGTCGACTATATAGCAAAGGCGCAAATGCAACAGAGCTTCTTGATTCATACTTGAGCCAAAATTGCAAGCGCACCTTCACAAGCAGCCAAGGCTTGGTGATCAAAAGCAGCAGGTCTCACACAAAACCCGCTCCCTTTCACACCTCCTTGTCCAGGTAGCTCAAGGCAGCAAGCATCATCTCACGCATTGCCATGACATCTGCTGTGTCAAGCTGACTACAGCGCTAGTCCTGGTCTCTGACTCATTTCATGTCAAATGTCCTTGTCTGCAGGGTAGTATCAGGCGCTCCTAGTCACTCATCAGCATATCAGAGCCGCCAAAGTCAGGCTGCTCAGCAAGCAGCCCCATACTCAAATGATGTTGGCAGTCAAGCTGGCAATCAGTTAGGCAGCGTGCAATCAGTGCCAGACAGCTCAGCACAACAGGTGCCTCGTCCGCGTCATATGTCCCCTCATGCTACAGCGCTTGGCAGCCCTGGTAGGGTGTTGCGCAAGTCTGTCACTGGGCCATTCAAGCATGCAAAGCCGCCTCTCAGCGGATCGAGAAGCAGTGACGCGCAGCCACACAAAGCGTCAAGGCCGGCATCTGTTACTGCTACCACAGGTAACATGCCAATCCTGCCTTTGGCCCAATGAACCTGCTGCCTTTTATCTCAAGCTTGCAATGAGGGTAAGACGTCTCTTGTGCGTGCTGTGCACGCCTGACTGCTATGCTTTCAAACTTTGCTTTGGCTTGTTGCTGAATACCTCATGCATCAATATAACCCACGTTGTTTGTCAGCACATCACATGCAACAGGGTTGCATGCAATTGCATCTGTGTTTCTGGCAGCATTGCAACATAATGACAAGACACATGTTGCATTTTGCTAGCAAAGTGCATGCAGCAGCGGCGCAGGCAGTCGCTTCCTAAACTTCTGGCAGTATACTCATCTGATTACAAGGCACAGGTTGCATTTCTGTCAGCAGATTGCATGCATCAGCCCGTTATGCAGTTGTGCTCTGCGCTTCAGGCAGCATTGCAACATGTTGCATTTCTGCCAGCATGCTGCATGCATCAGGTTCTCATGCAATTGTCCTGCGCCTTGCAGACAGCATTTTGATCAGGTCAGACTTGACAGAAACGCCAAGGTCAGCCACCGCCCTTCCTTCCCCCTCCACTGCCCAACAAAGATTTTCACATCAGTCAAGCCACGGTTCAGCAGTGTGTGATAGCAACCTGCCAAAGCAGCCTGCTATGCCTGCTGGGCCTGCTGTCAAACAATCAGCCCTAGCCCCTGACTCAGCAGCGTCTCACACAGCCCTGCCCCGTAGGTCATTGGCACTAACATGCTTACCAGCAGCTTCATCAAAGTCAATGCTGCTGCCAATGTTGTCCTCAGCAAAACATGATTACAGTCTACACAAGCACAGCACCTCATTCACCACGCCGTCTCTGCAGCTGAGCATGCCATCAGTGCCAAGGCGGAGTAGTGAACCTGCTCTTGCTGGCCATTCTGTGCTGGATGGCACCACAAGCAGCAAGCAGCCCAAAGCTTTGCAGTCAGATATGCAATTGCCTGCTCCTACTGGAAACAAGCTACGTGGCAATCAGGTACCCAAGCTTGTCAGGCGCTCATGTCTTTGCCCCCATTGCCCCCCCTTCCCCCCCCCCCCCCCCCCCCCCCCCCA
>BDIU01000280.1:119385-284835 GCA_002118135.1 Trebouxia sp. TZW2008 | reverse complement strand
TCCATCAGCACCGCTTTTTAACTGCAAAGCACTGCTGTGTGCGGTTGATAAAGACGGTTTTGGATGATGTGACATCCTGCAGCATCAAGAAAGGATAAGCCAGCGAGCTCTGTGACATGGCAGAAGGTAGAGCAAGCAGGACTTTGCAATTTTACAGCAGTGATTTTTATTGCAAAGGTCTGCCGTGCGGAGTTGTTGAAGGTGACTTTGGATGATTTGACATCCTGCAGCACACAGAAAGCATGAGTCAGTAAGCTCTCTGGCATGGCAGGATGTCAGCCCAATGTGCCATTGACTGCAAAGCAGTGCTGTGTGCGGTTGACGGTTCGTTTATTGCAATGCGTCAATTGCTGCACACCTGACCAATGGTTCCGGACATGCCTACCCTTACCTAGACAATGTTGCTACACTATGCTAAATGCTATGTTGCAATCAATGACTCCAGTTCAGTCATGCTCAGCAGAAAACACACCTCGTCCAAAGCGCTGGCCACTGTCTCTAGCAGGCTGTGAAACACCTCATGATTGCAACTGGCTCCAATGGCTTGCAACAGCTCACTCTGGCACTCTTCTAGTGGCTGGGCCATTCCTGGTAGCAGCTCCAGGGTCTCTTTCAGCAGAGTCAGGCTGCCAACAAGGCTTGAAATGCGCCGAGCGGCATCGCTGACTGCCTTGCTTTTGACGTTCCTGGTGGCTATATTACCACAGATTCTGCAGGCACTCAGGGATTGACGCAAGTCCTGCAACTGAGGATACTGTGCTCCCCTATGCTGAACATTGACCTGGTCACTTGAAGCAATGCGCTGAAAGCTTCGTCCTTTGCCAACAGGGCAGTGTTTAAGGTAGCCTTTGACCTCAACTTCACTGATCAGAAATGGCTGGACTTAGCCCAAGATCTGTGCATTTCCAGCAAACAGCACTCACTGGCACACTATAGACTTGGCTTGGTTCACCTGTCAAGATCCTTGGGCATCTGTGAAAGCGCCTGGCCTACAGTGAACGCTAGATCTTCACTGTCCATCAGCTCCTGAACAGCATGCTGCCTCACCCGCACAGTGTCCAGACTGGTCAGTGGTTGCAGCAGGTTGGCTCTGAGCAAACGCGCACCAGCTACGGTCTTTGTGTGATTAAGAAACCTGCACAAATCTTGACAGACTTGCAGTGACAGGAGTGACATGCTGCTGACACTATACAAAAATGCTATGCACTGTGTATTTGAAGACTTGTCTCCAGCTGCTTTGATCAGCAGACAATATTGCTTCACACCGCGTGTAGCTTCTATATGCCCACAGCAACAACATGATGCATCATGCAATGTGAATGGACAATGCTTGGCAACTTTATAGCCATACACTGTGCTGCCTTGGTGTACAGCTCATGAGCAAAGTACAGGACATTGATCATGCCATCACGACCCCAAAGGCAACATGACTTGTCAGGGTTGTATCTGCTAGCATGTGCTTCAGTAATGGCTACGCCATTGCATACGGCGTAACATGTCAGCAGGGCATCTTACCTATACAAGCTGTTGCCTTTTGTGCTAGAAGGTCCTGATGACAAAGGCTTGACCAACTCCAGGGCTTCAACACTAGCAGTGTCAATGTGCATGTGATTCTGTGACCCAGCATACTCCACATCTAGGCAGTGTGGCGTCAGAAGCATATGCTGCTCTTGCTCAAGATAGCTGCAACACACAGGTCGCTGAATGGAATGCTGACGCGTCGCTCAGTCGCAAACTGTCCACTCACCAACACTGACTACAATGAGTGAATCCAAACAAAGCAAGTCTGACAAGCACTAGTAAGCAGTAAGCAGTGATCCCACTGCAGAGCTGTATAGAGGTCAATAAAAGATTGAAGCAAGCTGAATGCTGCTGGCTGGTGGATCCAAAATTGTGAGCAGATCGCCATACTGTGCAATATAGACTGTGTGCTTACGCTGTGTTCTGCACGCTCAAGCATCAGTACGAGGGAGGGTGCATCAGGGCATGCAGTGATGCAAACATTGGCTAGTTCAGGCAACATTGGAAGACAGCAGCGCAAGCGTCAGCGCTCATGCCTGAACAGAGCTCCTGTCGCACCAAAAGCCAGGTAAAATGAGCTTTGTAGGCCGTTTCCTTCCACCTCAATGTTGTCTGCTGTGTACTGTGTCAGGAGAGCTGCACCCTGCATCAAATGTCTGGTTGTGTCAAGACACAAGGCCCCTCACTTGCCTGAGGGCTGAACAGCAGCAGTGCTGAACCATCATCATGTTGTGCATGGGATATGGGGCTAGACAACCTCAAATTGCAATGTGGTGCATTGTCCCAGACACAAGCTATGATGCCATGTACATCAGCACTTGCTAGCGCCATTGCTTGCGTTTGACCCTCACGCAAAGTGCAGCAAAGTGCAGCGCCACGCAATCTGTGTAGAAAATGCTTCCTTGCTGTCAAGACAGCCAGCATCATTTGGTGTTGAAGCTTTGGTGAACACGTATTTGACCGCAGCTTCTGCAGACCTTGCTGCACAATACAAGCTCACATTTGTGTCATCAAAGCATGCCCTGCCAAGCGGCACTTGGTGGAAAGATCGGGTAGCATGGTTCAGACCACAGCTCAAAGTTGCCTGATTTGTGCCGACAATGATAAGTGCAGAAGGCTCATATCTTTGCAATAGTGACCTGCAGGAGCAATGTATTGAGCACATCATCAAGCGCCAGCAAACATACGTCGAGTCATGGTGACCAAGCACAGCTGAAATGCACCTACTTTGTATTGCTGTAAGTGCGTGTGGACTCTATAAATTGCATGAGGCAAAGCTTCATGGTGCTGATGTTCAAAGCAGCCATTCCAACCTGCGCAGAATGGCTGCAGCTGTGCTTTGAACTTGCATGTCTGTGTAGCTACAGTAGCTATAGTAGCTGGGAAACAAGCTGAGGCAAGCTTCACATTCGGATGAAGGTCTGCAGCTAAGAGAGCCAGGCCAGCAGCTTGCTGTGTTGTTGTCATTCTATAAGTGGATTTACCTCTTTTGCTCTGTTTTCGATCACTGCGACCACACTCTCCGTGCTGTTGCCGTCGGCTTGCGAAGGCGTTGTGCCGCCCGAGTTCGGACATAGTCCCGTCGACGTCGCCTTGGAACCCGGCGTTACCTTGCTGGCCTCGCTGTAGCGTCCTCGCATGCTGGGGCCAGGCATTAACGCAACACTAGACCAACTCGCTGGCCAGCCACATGCTCCGAAACAGGCAGTGAACGCAAGGACGAAGATTTAAATTGTTTGCATGCTCTGCACAGACGCACCGCCGTTTCCGTCAGCAGACCACCGCCGAGACATTGCTGCATGTGTTCTGTACAGAATACTAGTAGTCAGGAGCTGGCCAGCACACCCGGGCATACAGCAAGTTCAGTCTGTCTGTTATCAACATGCATGCAAGGCTCATTCATCGCCGACCCCTGAATCTGCTCAGCTCGGCTTGCCAGTTTTGTCATATACTGCAGCAACTGGCATGTTTGCTTGCTGCTGATCAAGGCTCATGATCAGCTTGCAGCAGGCAAGGGCTGAAGCCGTCATGAGCAGCATGACGGCATCGACGCTTGTCTTTTGTAGTCACTGCGTTGAATGCTGCCCACACTGCAGCTGAAGCATCTGTTATTAAGCATCCTTTGCAGGGAGCAGCCATTGGAGAGAGCCTTGCGGCAGGCGACAAAGTCACACGAGCAGCATGACAGCTGATGTTTTGCCTGCAGCATCGTGATCAACAGCAGATAGCAGCAATGCATGGCATGACAGCACAGTTGCACCACATGCCCTGTCCATGTGAGACGTGCAAATCACCCCGCTGCAGCAACTTTGAGCGAGATGCTGATGGCATCTCTTGCACGCTCATGTGACTCCACAACAAGCATTACAGTTGCAGCTGTCGCCTGGCACCATTGTCATATGCAAGTCTTGTAATATGTTTTGTGCCTGGCATTCCGCGAGCGTCGATCTTCCCGACACTCGGGAGACTGGTGATGCTGATTTGCTTTCCACAGTCCAAGAATAATGAGTTGCCTGAAAGCCGCTTGCGGTCTTCACGCCGACATGATAGCGTCTTCTGCGGCGGTGACAGCCTAGTTACGCCTTGGCACACCTGCTTGTGCACCTGCTGAATATCATACCTAGCTTTTGCATGCGACGTTTGGTATGCCCAATGCATGCTTTGCATTTCGCTGCATGCGCTCGCTTAGAGCTTCCACGGTTGAGACTGTTCATCGTTTCGTGAACAACGCAAGACGGGTCTGCAATGCAACATTGACCGATGCAGCAACTGCTGCGAGCTGTCACGCATACGCCTTGCGGACGTGCAACGTTCAAGCCAGGGATCATAGCGACGTACAGCAGAAACTTAAGCTTTAGGCCACGCTGTACCCCTCAGTTGCAATGTGCAGGGCGTGTGCTGTGCAGAGGATTCACATTGAACTTTGGCCAGACCGCTAGACCAGCGTCAGCGGCACATAGGCTGATGGCTACTGTCGGAACGTCACAACATACGCATACGAACAGACTCGCGCAGGAGGAGTCACCATATCTGCTGCAGCACCAGCACAATCCGGTGAGCACAAAGTTGCACGCATCGTCCGTCTCCCGGTCCCCAATTGCAGAACCGGCAGGCTGTTTCACACAGGTGGACTGGTACCCATGGTCAAACGAGGCATTTGACAAAGCAAAGAAGGAAGATAAACCCATATTTCTGTCAGTTGGCTACTCAACATGTCACTGGTCAGTATAAGTGCTGTGCACAAATTTTCTGCATTACCTACAATGTGGCACCGTCATGAATATAACATTGACAAAATGTTTGTTGCAGGTGTCATGTGATGGAACGTGAAAGCTTTGAGGATGATGCCACTGCTGAGCTGCTGAACAGTGGCTTTGTGAGCATCAAAGTGGACAGAGAAGAAAGACCAGATGTAGACAAAGTCTACGTAAGCATCGTCTGAAGATGATGACACAATGATGTGACCAATGTGCAGCATGCTATATGTTGTACAGCTCATGTCACTAAATGTGCCAGGTCACCCCTCCCCCTCCTTCCCCCCCTCCCCCCAAATCAAATACTGGTTTCATTTTGTGCAAGATTGACTTGGCTGCAGATGACTCACTTGCAAGCCAATTTTGCCATTTTGCTTTTGCACATCAGTGCATCTGGCTGTCTATCACTGGCATATACGCTCAACATCAACCCACAAGAATGCCCCTCTGCTGTCAAAATCTCAATCTGATTGCAGATGACTTATGTGCCAGCTACACAAGGCGGAGCCTGATGGCCTATGTCCTGCTTTCTCACACTAGACGTGAAGCCATTCCTTAGCAGCACGCAACAAGTGCGACATTCGCAGTCTTGAACTGGACTTATGTGAAAGCTACACAAGGCGGTGGTGGTTGGCCCATATCCTGCCACCAGATCTGAAGACATTCCTGAGCAGCACAAATAAGTCCTTCGCGGCATCCAACACATGCAAAATTGCTTATGCAGATGACATATGTGCAAGCTACACAAGGCGGAGGTGGTTGGCCCATGTCCTGCTTCCTCACACCAGATCTGAAACCCTTTCTTGGCGGCACGTATTTTCCGCCTCAGGACATGTACGGCCGGCCAGGCTTCAAAACAGTGCTGAAGCGCATTGCTGACGTGTGGCAGAAGAAGAAGGAAGAGATCAAATCATCAAGCTCTGACACTATGCAGCAGCTCGTGGAAATGTCTGCTCCTGAAGGTGAGACGCTTCACCTCAATGAGTGTCACCTTGCACACTTGATAAAACAAAGGTTTGCTCACACCATTGTTGGACCATAATTCAGGCAAGGTCGATAGGCCATTGTGTTGCGTGCTCAGGTGTGTCTGCTGCCCTTTTCAAACACAAAGCACAGCGCACAGGATGTTCATCTCATGTGCCCGGTGTGAGCAAAGAATTGCATGCCCTCTTGCCTGATTTGAGGAGGAATTGATTTAAAACCACATTCCCGAAATGGTGGTGGCGCTTGCCTTGACTTGTAGCTGGTTCCAAGTCAAGCTCTGAATGCCTAGCAGCCATGTACACACACGACTTGGAAGTAAAAATTTCTTGTGTACTGGGTTTGCTAGCTTTGTTTTGCTGAAGAAAATCTTTGTGGAAAATAGGTGGGCAGGACAGCTTGACTGACAGCCAGGCAGTGATTGCCATTGAGAGTTGTGCCCAGATGCTTGCGTCACGCTATGATGACAAGCGTGGTGGTTTTGGCAACTGCCCCAAGTTCCCTCGCCCAGCTGAACTGAACCTGCTGCTGGTGCAACACCAGAAGGCAAAAGCTGCCGGAAGCAAAGTGGAAGCTGGTAAGTGAAAAGATGAAAACAACAGAAAACAAAAACAAAGGAAAACAAAAGCAAAAGACAGGGAGAGATGAGAAGTCTTACATGTCATAGAAAGAGCCTCTGCAAGGAGAAGCAGTCCTGGGTTGCAGACTTCTTTAGCAGATGGCAGCTGGTGGCATGTATAATGTTGTGGGTGGTGGTGTCCACCGTTATAGTGTGCTTTATTGCACAGACTGATCACTGCCCTTACATTGAGGCTGTGCAAGCAAAGCTTTGAACATGGCTGCTTTCACACTTCAGCAAATGGCAGCAAGAGGCATGTGTGATACCATCACTTGCGGCTCTCACCTTACACTGTAGACTTCTGCACTCACAGACTGATCACTGAAACTTGTACTCTGCAGGCAAGGCTGTGAACATGGCAGCCTTCACATTGAAGCAAATGGCAGCAGGAGGAACACAACATAGTGTATGGTGGCTCCTGCAGATATAGTGTGGTTTATTGCACTCAGAGACTGATCACTAAACTCACGTTGGAATTATGCAGGCAAAGCTTTGGACATGGCAGCTTTTACATTGCAGCAAATGGCAGCAGGAGGCATGTATGATGTTGTGGGTGGGGGTTTTCACAGATACAGTGTGGATGAGCATTGGCACATCCCTCACTTTGAGAAGATGCTGTATGACAACCCCCAGCTGGCATGCACCTATCTAGACGCCTTTGCGGTGACTCAGGATCAGTCATATGCTGAGGTGGCGCGTGGGATTCTGGACTACCTCAGACGGGACATGACTCATGCCCTAGGAGGCATCTTCTCAGCAGAGGTGCTCTTCTTAATCATGTGACCATTTGATTGTGTGAGCAGCTCATTCTGTCTCCATTTGTGACTGTATCGTCCGTATTGCTGCGATGTGCAAAGTCGACAGCTCTGGAGCAGGCAGGCACCTGCCTTGAGCACTGCATTTGTGTGATCTATCACTGCATATTGATGATCTGCCGTGAAGTTGTGCAATGCTCCTGCACTGCATACCACATACATACATCAGCGGGCTTCTATGCACAATGGCTCATGCTATGTGTAAAGCTTCATAAAGCTGTAGCCTTGGTTTTAGCTTCTTGTTTTCATAGATTACAGCAGCAATTTGTTTCCTGTGACCAGCGCAGGGTGTAGACAGCTTGACCCCAGCTGGAGTCAAAAAAGAGGACAAGATCTGATTGCGTATCTTTGTAGCACTGCATGAATCCTTAGCATTCTTAGCTTTTTTCCCTCCCCCGTTGGTTTTCATATGTCAGGGCAACATTCACGTTCCTATTGGCCAGTGCAGGATGCAGACAGCAGGAGTCAAGAAACAGGGTAAATTTTACACATGGACTTCAGAGAAATTGCGTGAACTTCTGCTGCAAACCTGTTCCATCTCCTATTACTATGTCAAGGACGAGGCCAATCCAGCTTCAAACCCCAACAATGATGCAATTTTTCTTTCTGAACGCACAGGATGCAGACAGCTCGAACTGCTGGAGTCAAGAAAGAGGGTCAATTTCATTGATCGACTCCAGAAGCTTACGTACTCGAACTCCTAGGAGGTGCAGCAAACCTGGTCATCTCCAAAACTAACATCAGGGACGAGGCCAATACAGATGCAAGCCCCAACAATGATCCATTGCTTTTTGTGACTGCACACTGGAGACAAGCCTGCCTGGCGAGATAGGACTTGCGCCACACATACCTAGCGGTATGTGTTATATGGAATGTTATTATTATTACTGTTATTATTACAGGACGCAGATAGCTTGAATACAGCTGGAGTAAAAAAGGAGGGTGAATTCTATTTGTGGACTTCAGAAGAATTGCGAGGACTCCTGGGAGATGCAGCAAACCTGTTCATCTCCCATTACTACGTCAAGGACGAGGGCAACGCCGATTTGAGCTCTCACAGTGACCCACATCACGAATTTGGTGGGCTGAATTGCCTCAGGCAGGCGCAAACCCTAGGCCAAAGTGCCCACCAGGCTGGCGTCAGTGAAGATGAAGCAAGGCAAACCCTAGCTAATTGCCGACAGAAGCTCCATGAAAGGCGTGGGAAGCGGCCAAGACCTCATCTTGATGACAAGGTAAATTGTGACGACCGTAAACGGCTTTTGCGCCCAGTCAATGGCCTCATGATCTTCAATAGTTTATATGCGTGGCTGATTTTCGTCCACAGCCTTGTCATACGGACATAATTTTAATCTCGCAGCTTTCTTGTTGCTTTCTGTTCCTTTCTGGTTGCTTTCTGGAGCGTCCTTGTGTTTGCTTTGCAGTGTTTTTCGCAATTGCAGGCGCATGTGAACAACTCAGGAGGCCGTCAGCTGTACTGCTGAATATTATCATGTTTGTTGACACGATCGATGTGATGATTGGTCAGTTTAGCCATATCATGTAGCTGCCAATGCTCTTACGCACAAATCATATGTACCACACCCTGTAGGTTGTGGCAGGCTGGAATGGGCAGGCATTTCAAGCCTTTGCAACAGCCTCTGTAGTACTACAGCAAGAGGACCCCCCTCAGACCCCAGCCTTCCCTGTGGAGGGGTGCCCCCCTGACACTTACCTGCAAGCAGCCATTAAGGTGAGCACACATTGCCTGTGAAACACACCTGCAAGCCGACATCAAAGTAAGCCCATATCGCCCAAGTTTGTTGATGTTTTTCAATCAACCAACAGAATTTACAATGTAGATTTTTCGATTGGTATCTCAATAAATGCCTCGTCACACATTTGAGTGGGCCCATGACATATCCCTGCAAGCTGTCAATTAAGTGAGCAGGCATTTCTTGAGTGTATCAACCAGGTTGTGACTGGGGTCCCATGACATGCTTCATGGTACTTTCCAACCTCCCCCTTGACGCATATTTGCAAGCTGTCAATCAAGTGTGAGAGAGCAATTTCACATGCATTAGCCGGCATTGCTTGAGTGTATCAATCACTTTGTGACTGAGGTCTCATGATATGCTTCATGCTCACTTGTCAATGCAGCCCCTCAACGCATATCTGCAAGCTGCCAAAGTGGGCACACATCAACTTGTCTTGACCGTTAAATTGTCTGTGGACTTTCATTGAGCATTTGCCTGTGTCAGCTGTTGATGATGCAACATCATCTTGATCAGCAGTATCAGCATCTGCAGCAGCATCATCCACACGCTTGTCACTGAATGGTCAGGCCCCTGCTGGGTGCATGCATAAGTATTGAGTCGTCGCCAAAAACGTCCTGGGTAGACAGCTCTTACAAGGTAAGCAGGTCATAAAATGGTGTATGCACCAGCGTACAAGCATGTGACCTGCTTGTATGCTGGTGCATACACCGTTGGAATGTCAGTCGATGCTGCTGATCTGTGACAAACTGCAGTTGGTCTATGCAATTTTAGCTTGTACAGATGACCTGCAGTTTGGCACAGGTGTGCAGAGACTGTCTAAAAACTTGCAGGAAGCAAGATGCGCCTCGCAGGCAGACACTTCTGCATATGCCTGTAAGAGCATCAGCTGTACACAAGTGCAACCACATGTGAGTCAGCTCTGTCAGCTAGTCGTACAGCGCAATCTGTGGACAGGATGCGCACTGTGAAAAGGCGACCAGTCTTTGTACTGCATCCACCATAGCGTGTACAGGTACAGATCATGGTTGAAAGTCCTGCACAGTAAGTATTCCCTGTTGACGTCAACATATCGTTCCTTTCACAACTCACGGTGTATCTCAGCGGTTGACACAGTCCAATGCTTGCGTATTTTGCATGCTGTATTGTGTGTTAACGTATTGCAATTCATTGATCCAAACAATGTATGCACTGCAGATTGCTGAGTTTGTTCAGCAGCATTTGTGGGATGAGTCAACCCAGCGGCTGCGGCGCAGCTTCTGCCGCAACCCCTCAGCTGTGCAGGGCTTTGCTGATGACTACGCCTTTCTCATTAGTAAGCACATTCTGGAACCTGACCCTCACGCCTTTATTATTGAGAAGGCTTTGCTCATGCTTTTGTTTGCATGAGCATCCGTTTTGCTTCCGTGATCGAATGTTGCTACCATAGATCAGATTCTTCCTTACCCTGGCACAATCTGATCAGGAAAGCAAAATCTGATTGAGGTAGCAAGAGTTAACAGCAAGAGCTGGAGCATGAGAACAATCCATACAGAAACCTACAGACCACACACCAAGTCACAGGATGTCAGTGTGGTTCTTCTCCTGTCAGATATTGCTTTCCTGACCAGACTGTGCCATTGCAAGGGTGCAAACACGCTTGGAAAGTTGAGGTAGATCGTAAGCTGCCTTCTGCCTTGTTTGGTACATGCAGCAGACCTATACAGTGAACTCTCTTTGTAAGGACACTCAACGCAAGGACAACCTCAATATAAGGACAATACCATCGCATTCTGACTGCAGTGATCCCTCTGAGTACAGACAATTCAATGTAAAGACAAATTACTTTGTAATCAAAGCACATGTTACAACGAGAGTTGACTGTAGTGCCTTTGCTGCCATTGGGTGCTTGAACAGGCAGAAAGCAGCCTTGCAACTGCTCAGGCACACTACAACAGCACATATGTCTTGAATCATGCATGTCACGTCTATGCAATAGTGATCTACTCTGTGTCAAGCCCGCTAGTTACTGTCCTGTGCCATTGCAAAGGTGCACATGCTTTCGTAGTGTGGTTGGGCATGTCAAAGGCTGCCATCTGCCTTTCTTGGCGCTTTCATGGCATTAGACCTAGAGAGCTTTTGCTGCCACTGGGTGCCTGAACAGGCAGAAAGCAGCCTTCAAGCTGCCCGTGCGCATTATGAAAGCACATGGATCCCTCTGTTGTGGTGTGTCATGTCTATGCAATGCTGATCTTCTCTGTGTCAAGCCCACTATTACCTGACCTGTGCCACAGCAAGGGTGCACATGCTATCACAGTATAGCTGAGCAGCTCAACAGCTGCCTTCTGCGTATCACGACAATCTCTGGCAGCAGACCTATAGCCTTTGCTGCCATTGGGTGCCTGAACAGCCTTTGCCCAGGTGCTTTATGAAAGCACATGGATCCCTCAGTTGTGGTGTGTCATGTCTATGCAATGCTGAGCTTCACTGTGTCAGCGCCACATATTGCTGTGTGTGCCGTGGCGAGGGCGTACATGCTTTCACAGTGTGGCTGAGCAGGTCCAAGACTGCCTTCTGCCTATCTTGGCATCTGGTAGCAGACCTTGACCTGCTCAGCCACACTGTGATAGCATGAGCACCCTGGCTACCGCACAGGACGGCAGTATGTAGGATAGATACAGAGATTGACCCAGCACTTTTGCTCCCATAGATCTCCCATGCAGCCAGAAGGCAGCCTCCAAACTGCTCACACACACTATGATTACACATATGTCTCAACACACATATGTCACCTCTGCATGATGCACGATGCTGCTCTTCTCTTTATCAAGTTGGTTTTACTAGTATACAGCTGGATTTGTTCAGCTTCAAGGTTCTGCCATGCTTGGTGGTGTTTTGTGATGTACATCGCAACAATGTACATCTCAGCCAACGAGTTGCGTCAGTTGAGTTGAGTTGATCTGCAGCTGTCTGCAATGCTGTTTCATTTGTTGCTGACACATTTCAAAGATTGGAATGAAAAGTGCAGGTGGACTGTTGCAGCTATACCAAGTGACTGGGAACACCAGATGGCTGCAATGGTGTGAGCAGCTACAGCACACTCTGGATGAGCTGTTTTGGGACGATGTTGGAGGTGAGCTGCGCTGGTCTCATCTGGCTTTTGTCTACAGTAGCTTTTCTGCACGCACAAATGCAGAAGCCTGCCACCCAGTTGTACGAGCTATATCTGGTTGATGTTGGTGCGAAGATGAGTTTGTTACGCGTTGAGGCTGTCTACATCTTTGCATGGTCAAGCTGTTTTGGGATATTGTCAGTGCTGAGGTGTGCCTTTTCAGCTGCTGGGGACAACCCCTCCACTCTGATGCGGGCCAAGGAAGGCTATGATGGCGGGCACGATCGCAAGCTTACAACTGCTCACCATCACATTCAAACGCTCTCATACACTGTACATCAGTGACCGACGGTTTTGCATGATCACAGAAGGTCACTTTTCACCTGCTGGCAATAACCTTCCATCCTGATGCGGGCCAAGGAAGGTTATGATGGCAGGCACAGTCACAACCTTACAACTGCTCACGATCACATTCAAACGCTCTCATTCACTGTACAACAATGACCAACGGTATTGCATGATCACAGGTGGTCACTTTTCAGCTACTGGGGATGCTCCCTCTATCCTGATGCGGGCCAAGGGGGACCATGATGTTGCTGACCCTGCACCTTCCTCTATTGCTGCTTGCAATCTGTTCAGTTTACAAGATTTCCAACAGTGACATATGTTTGCAGGTGGATATTTTTCAGCTGCTGGTGATGACGCATCAATCTTGATGCGAGCAAAGGAGGACTATGGTGGTGCTGAACCTGCAGCTTCCGCTATTGCTGCTGGCAATCTGTTCAGTTTACAAGATTTTCAACAGTGACGTATGTTCGCAGGTGGGTATTTTTCAGCTGCTGGTGACAACCCATCAATCTTGATGCGGGCAAAGGAGGACTATGATGGTGCAGAGTCGGCGGCTTCCTCTATTGCTGCTGGCAATCTGTTCAGCTTACAAGATTGTCAAAGGGACATGTGTCTGCAGGTGGGTGTTTTTCAGCTGCTGGTGATGACCCATCAATCTTGATGCAAGCAAAGGAGGACTATAATGTTGCTGAACCTGCAGCTTCCTCCATTGCTGCTGGCGATCTGTTCAGTTTACAAAATTTGACAATGACGTATGTTCGCAGGAGGGTATTTTTCAGCTGCTGGTGATGACCCATCAATCTTGATGCGAGCAAAGGAGGACTATGATGGTGCAGACGCCAGCGGCGTCTTAGATAGCCGCGGGCAAAGCTTCAGTCTGAGTAGATCAGTGGTGTACGCACTCATTTACTGTGAAAAATAATCACAGGGGGTTACTTTTCAGCTGCTGGGGATGACCCCTCTATCTTGATGCGGGCCAAGGAGGACTATGATGGTGCTGAACCTGCAGCTTCCTCCATTGCTGCTGGCAATCTGTTCAAGCTTGCTGCCCTTGTCTCAGGCGAATCCGGCCAAAGGTACTGATTTCATTAGTATCAATAGCAATTGGTTGCTAATGGCAACCTGTTCAAGCTTGCTGCCCTTGTCTCAAGCCAGCCCAGTTAAAAGTAATGACTGCAATTGCATCAACAACAAGCAACTGCTGATGCCAGCCCGTTCAAGCTTGCCGCCCTCAGCTCAGGTCAACCTTGTCAAAGCTAATGTCTGTAAATGTGCGAACAAAGGCAATCGCTTTCACTGCTAGTAATAACTCATACAAGCTTGCTGCCCTTGCCTCTATTTGAAAAGTAAGCGCTGGAAAAATCTTGGAGAACCATATATCCCAGAAGAACAACAGTTGCTTGATGCACCGCTGTGGCAAGGCATTCTGAAGAGCAACATTGCATGTCAGACCCTCAAGACTTGATTTCACCAATCAATACATTGCTGCTGCAGCTACCGTGAGAGGGCACAGCGTACAGCAGCAGCCTTCACAGAGAGGCTGCAGGAAATGGCCCTAGCCATGCCACAAATGTGCTGTGCCCTGTACCTTCAAGCCCTAGGGCACCCTCGACAGGTCAGCTTTCCTCAGCAAAATCATGGTGACGGTGAAAGTCATGATAGTATTGCAGTGACCATAGCAACAGTAACAGTGATCACAGCAATCATGCATGGTAGGGCTGCAGGAAGCGGCCCTGGTCATGCCACAAATGTGCTGCGCTCTTTATCTGCAAGCCCTAGGGCACCCTCGCCAGGTCAGCTTTACTCAGCATGAACATTCATTAGGGCAATGATCAGGTTTCATGGTTGTTGATGTCCCGTGACGTAAATTGCTAACGATCTACGCCTCAGCAAGTGAGTCGAGTGGAGTTGAGTAGATCTGTTTCATGGTTGGCTTTTATGGTGTTGTGGGGTGTTTCGACTTTCAGTAACTCCACAATAAACCTGATTCCCTGCTTTCAGTATACAGTGACTGCTCTTTGTGAGGACGCTCAATGTAAGGACATTCTTGATGTAAGGACCATGCAGATGGTGCTCAATCACTGCATTCTGACTGCAGTAGCACCTCTGAGTAAGGACAACTCGATACAAGGACAATTTCCTAGGGAATGACAGCACTTGTCACAAAGACAAGTCACTGTAGCCTGACAGGTGCTGAGGAGGTTGACCTCATGTATTCCAGTCGTTGAAATGATTTAGCTTTGCTGTTGCACGTTGACAGCACTTGAAGCGTAATCTCTAGCCTGAAATTTGCAAAACACATGCTTGGTCTGGTACATCTCGTGCTACAACAAACAGTGTTCCCCACTTGACTCCTTTGCAGTTCATGTTTTATACGATGCAGGTGATCATTGCTGGAGCACTAGAAGCACCAGAAACAAAGGCGCTTTTGGCTGCTGCTCACGGCAGTTTTGCCCCAGACAGAGTTGTACTGCCAATTGATCCTGCTAATCAGTCCAGCAAGGCATGGTTTGAGCAGCACAATCCAGAGGCTTGGGCTATGATAGAAAGTGCCTCAAAAGAGGTATGCACCTGTCCTGTCATGCTGTTGTAGTTCTCGCTGTAAGATGTGTGGGCACATCTGAACAGAAGAACTAAAAAAGAAAACGAGAAAAGTCAGCGCCATTTGGCGCCATAGCAGCAGCCTCTGTTCAAAGAAGCAGCCCAGGATTCTGAACAGAACAATGGCCTTGTACGCACAGCATCGGGACTATGCTAGAGCAGGCTTCAAAACAGACGGGCACCTGTGTCTTAAGCTTGTACCAATCCATGCCGTCATTAACCAACAACCTGCAATGAACAATAGCCTGCGCTGTGTGGCACAATCCATCAATCCATCATAGCTTGTGCTATGATCAAGGGCGCAAAAAAAAGAGGTGAAAACACCTGTTTATGACGTCATGCTAATGCCTCATGCGGTAGCAATGCTCATCTGAAAAGTGTTTTTGCTGTTGCATCTAAATTGTGTTTTTCTGTGTCGAAAGCAATTGTGCAGCTGTGCAGGCTGAGCCAATAAAACAGATGATTACATTGTTGCCCCGCTACAGGGCTCAACAAGTCTTTGCAGATGATCTGTACAAAGCAGCAGCCCAATACAGATTATGTGCGTGGATTGATTGAGTCCCAAAGCCTAGCAACAATGCAACTGTCTGTCTGCTTTGCGTAAGCCCACACAGCTACATGCCTGCTTGTGACGTGATACACGTCATCCTGTCAGTATGGACATATGTCAAGAGCACATATTGTCTGCCTGGTTTCTCAGGCCGCCTGTTTAGACAGAGGCTCCCATTATGACGCCTAATGGCATAGACTTTTCTATTCTAACTTTTCGTTTCTTTTCTCTGCCTGGTTGCGAGCTCTACCATCTGTTGTTTGCAATCTAGCTAGCAGTCCATATGCCACTTCCCCTGACTTCTTCTTTACAGAGCGGGTATGGGATATAAAGCATTGCTAGCTAGATTGCAGGGTGCTAATGCCTCACACTGCTACATGCTCCTCCTCACAGAGACTCCCCATTATACCTGATGATGTAGACTTGTCTCTTTGTTTTCCAACCTCAAAGCTTGACATAACCATGACAAACACAGCAGGAACCGTTTGGTCAGTGGTCAAATGTGCAGATATAAATATACATACATATATATAATGTGTGTTTATATATAAATGTATATGTAAGATTTTCCTGATAATTCAGCATGCTTGCAGGCGAAGGCACCAGCCAGGGCATTTGTCTGCCAAAACTTCACTTGCAGAGCCCCCACCACTGACCCAAAAGCCCTAAGTCAGCTGCTGCAAGAACCTCTGGCTGCTACCAACCGCCCTGGGAAACCAGCTTTCAAGGAAGTCAGCCCATTGAACTTTACATGATTTCAGCTTGGCTGTATCATGCTGCCAGCTATGTGGTTTCAACAGGGCTGAACGTGCCCACTTTTACAATTGTCGACATTGACATCGCATCGACTTGGATCATGTTGATGTGAATGATGCTGAATTCCGACTCATGGCAGCCTGTACAGGCTAGCAGGTCGGATAAAGTCCTGCGGCAGAAATACCATATATATATTCAATTTAGCTGAATTGGCATGCTACGGCCATACCATCCAGACTAGACCCCTTCTCGTCCGATCAGGGAAGTCAAACTGGATTGGGCTCAACTAGTACTCGGCTGAGTGATCGCCCGGGAACCTTGAGTGCTGTAGTGTTTTTTTGATCCACGACTCGAAATTGCTGAATTTGGCGTAACGGTTGCTGCTGTCGCTCCAGGGTCTGTTGGCCAGCTGAGCTGCTGCTGGGCTGTTCCAGGGTCTGTTTGCACCCACAGCAGCTGCACTGTGGGTGCACACTGTGCTTCACGCCGAGTGCAGGTCAGCGGGTGTTTTCTGCGCAATGGTGTGGCAGAGCGTGCACGCGACGTCGTGTGTGCGTGGGTCAGCTGTGAGCAGTACTGCTGGTTCAACATTCGCGCTATGCTTAGCTGGGCCAAACATGGGCATTGCATTTGTTAGCGACTGTGGGTGGTGTGTCAAAGGGCAAGTGGATCACTTATCTGCATATCACACCGTCCCTTGTTGCCATAGGGTTCGCACATAGTTACTTGATACTGTGAGCCTGGTTGATGCATGCTAGCCCAAGTGGACAATGTCTCTCAATAAGCGTTGGGCATGTCGACCCCAAAACCAAATGTGACAAAAAAAGTATGACTGATGCAGTCAAACAATGTATACATCATACGTATACATCATAATCTATCAGATTTTAAGCAAGCTACTTGCAAAGCCCTTCAAACAACTAGCTCCTACAGTTCTAATCTCCTCGCAGGCCATGCAGCCGTCTCTCAGCTTTAATCCATTCCAAGCCAAGGTTGAATGTGCCTCGAGGCTGTAATGCATCACCGCCTGCCAATGAAATTCCCACGCTTACAATTCTTTTCGCATTAATTTCGGTCTTCTGTTCCACAAGCTGTCCCTTCCAGGTCAGCAAGAAATGCGGAATTGGAATTGCAACTGTCTGCCATTGACCTTTCCTGCAGCACAGGCTTGAGAAGCATTAATTCAGGAGCAAAGGCCAACAGTGCCAAATCAGCATGAGAGAGAGTTGTTCTTGACATTGTCAAGCAATATTGTATTGGGAGCGCAACAGACTTGGAGACTCAGGACATCTCAACCCAAAAGCCATAGCTTCTTGACTGAAAATATTGCTTTAAAAAAGCTGAGATCACATCACATGCAACACGATCAGCAGGAATACCCTGATGAAGAGGATTTTCCATTGATGCAGCAATCTGTAACTGCGAGAATGCTTGAAGGTAGCCACTCTGCAACACAAATCGAGTGCACAATTCCTGAATAATGTTCTTCGTACTGACAAATGCATGGACTTTGCTTGTAATTGTCTGCAGCATTTGTGCCATGGACAGCAGCGCATCTGGCCAGACAATGTAATATAGTGAGCGTTACAAGTGAAATAATGACGTTCTAAGTCACTCTTCTTCTTTGAGCATCAGAGTGACAAGGTCACTTGTCATACAACAAAAGCTGTCATTTTCGTGCCACCGAGGCGGAAGTCTCAAACATCCGCTAAAGAAAAGTAGTCACAAGACTGAGATAGTCACCTTGCAAACAGAAAGGCCTGCCACACGTCATGTGATCTTCCCCCTACAAGCCAATTCTCTGTGCGCAGATTTGCAATGTACTTTCGGCCGTCTCCATGCACTCTGAAAACCATGTGGTCATATTCATCTAGGTCCAGCTGCTCACCAGTCTCCTGCACAGTTGCATTGTTTGGCAGCATGACTAGAAAGAAAAGAAGCACTTCATGATTTGAACAGCTGAACAGCAAAACTTCTGATCAACGGAATAGTCACAGCAACAAGTACGCTGGTGTGTCGCAACAGATACAGCATGACTCATGATGACAATTAGGTCTGTGAACTGCGGCTGTCAAATTGGAACACAATACAGCTGACACTTTGCAATTGCATCATGCTCCAAACTGACAGTCCCAGTCTCAGAGGCATGCCAGGACACATCTGCAACCACGTTTCAGCATGTAAGATCCATCTTGACTAAAGACAGTTGGAAATGGTGCAATTCAGCTTGTCAAAGGATCAGGTCAGACTGTTGGCCTAAGATTGGCTCCATGGCAACATGAGACAGTCCAAGTTTCCTCAGTGCACGTTCAAGTCTTGCTGCAAAGATAGGTTTGACGGATACTGCAACATTTGTGGCAGTCTATGAAGGCGCTGCGGACAAATGTGCCCTAAGGCAGCTGATGGCTTCCATACTGAGAGTTGTAACTGTCAAGAATACGCAAGCACAAGACAAAGCTCCCGCTCATCACATTAGCGTGGTGTGATCAATACTGCTTATTTGTGAGCCGCTCCCCAACAGGCAGTTCACATGTGGTTTTGAGCGGGTACTGTTAGTGCTAAGATGAGCTTGATGGGCGTTTTCTACTCTTCCATTAGTCCCAGAGACTTTTGACCGCCGTTATGGCAGCCCCAGCAGCGTCTGTGGACTAAAGACGACTCGTGGCGTGCCAGCGTCAATCAGCGCATTGTTGTGGGTGCGCCGTTAGCGGCGCAACTTTGATGAGTCAACAAGAGCGAAGTACACTAAAAATCTCCCAAGTGTAAACTGTCTCTAAGTCCAGGCTGGCATGTGCAAGCACGGTGAACACTCACCACAGAATTGATGCCAGCAAAGCCGCTGCGCTTCATCTTTGTGGCACCAGGGTTGGCCATCTCAGTGGAATACCGGCCTGAGAAACATGCTGTCTCCTGTTTGTGCACATGACAAAAACAGCTTAGCATTAACATGTTAGCGAGATACCGGCCTGAGAAACATGCCGGTTCTGTACATGTGCACACCTTGAGTGTCAACTTGGCAGCAACAGTCAGCACCAAGCCTTATGATGGCTGGGGGACATGCTATGTCAAGTTGCACGAATGCTGCATGAGTGGGCACACATGGCAAAGGGCGTAAAGGGCTGTACATGGCTGTAGATTGCAGATGCAGGTGGCCTTGTTCAGTCGGGACAGGCTTGTTTGACTTGTGACAATGATGACATGATGCATCACATGTTTTGTGCAGATGAACGCTGATAGGAACTTGCTCACTAGGATGCGTCACCACAGGGATGAGAGGCGATACCACGTACTGGCGGTGTCTGAGACAATGCTAAAGATGCTTCAGATTGGCCCCCAAACTCTTGATCTGTGAAGGTGTTCCATTGCGTCAGATCCTCGGCTGTCTTGAAAGTGTACAATAGCTTTTCTGAGGGTGGAATAGGATTCCGAACTGCACCAAGCAATGTCAGTGAAGACTGCCAGGAAACAAAGCTTGAGCCTGAGTGCTTGAATGATACCTCGCTGCACGTATTGCTTTGTGGCTTGCGCAAACTTCTTCAGCATGTTGCGCGACCCTGGCTTGGACCCGCAGGAAGTACTGCCTATCGCACTGTGCTGGCCTTCAGCGCTGATGTGCTGCCGCAAGGCTTGAGTCAGGCTTTGCCCGGCGAGAAGGCAAAAGAGTGAGCTCCGAATATGCTGAGAAGCGGCACTAATTGCGCGCGATGTCAAGCGCTGGGCCGTCTTACAACGCTGATCAACGCTTGCTGATGCAGTGCCATAGCAAGATTTTTACACTCACGCAGTTGACTCTTCCCGTTGACTTTTGCTGCATTTGTACTTGCTGCACTGGCCAGTCGCGACATTCGATTTGCAGCGTGCTTGCTGCCTGAACAGCAATAGACGTTCGCAGACCCGCGAATCCTCAAAGTCTGCGTTGTCGCGCCGTTAGGATGTGATCTCTCGACACCAAGGTCCTTATATTCTGCAGAGCTTGGACCGCAAGCTTCCTCGCACGAAGCACTATGTATCGGCGCGCAATATGCCAGTCGTTGAACAGGTGTGACACATTGATGGCGCATTTTGAGTCTCGTCGCCGCGACTCTAGCGATGGTCTGCATGCAGTATGCGTTAGGTTGACCGCGTGCCTGAGCTGCTTCATCGCCGATATTGCTATGCAGGAGTGACAAGGCCGGGATTTTCCAGCAAAGCAATGTACCAGGTGTCTGTCGCCGTCTGGTTCACGACAGCAGACTGCTTGCCAGTCCTAGCATGCACGGGCCTGGGGGTCAACCTTCCGGCACGCCCGTCCTGAACAAATCGTAAGCACTTACGCTGCACAGCTTCCACACAGGATGTTCGCAGTACCTACAGCCTTCCATCGTTTGTCTGTCTGCAGGCTCAAAAAGCAGCCCACGCGTGATGATGCACCTTCAAAGGGTGATCAGCCAGCGAAGGATGACCAAGCAACACAAGGCGGTGACGCAAACAGCACCACAGGCGACAGCAATCCAAAGCTGGATCCCACATCTTCTGGAACCCGAATCACCTCTAAGACGCCCTTGGGCAGCAAAGGCCTCCATACACTGACAACATTCAAAATCCCACACAGCAGGCAAAACAGCAGCTTACAAACCTCAAGTCTGTTCGCCCAGGCCAAAGGAAACAAGGAGTTTCCTTAGCAGATAGTCAAAGCAGCAGCCTTCACTCTTCAAGTCTCTTTGCTCAAGCCAAAGGCAAAGCCAAAAGCACCTTGGCACACAGTCAAGGCAGCAACCTACACACCTCAAATTGCTTTGCCCAGGCCACAGGAGAGTTTGCCTTAGCAGATAGGCAGGACAGCAGCAGGGACACCGCAGCCGCAGCAGAGGCTAAGAACGCTGACCGAGGAGTCGCTAGTGGGTCTACAAGGAAGGATGCCAGTGACACTGGCCGGCCCAGTGAATCAGCACCCACAGCCTCAGAGGTAGTCATCACAACAAACATCACAACCATCATCTGATCATGAAAGCGAATCAAATGATGCAGAATTGACAATGTTTGTGCGAGTGGAAATCATAGCAAGGATAGTGATGACTACGATGAATGTTACATGTGCTGACATGCTAGGCGTGTTTGGCCTGAATTCTGTGATGCCAGGCCGCCCCCATCAATCAGCACCCACAGCCTCAGAGGTGACCATCACAATCATACATTAGTTCCTCTGCATGCAGAGCGCTTGGTTGACTCAGGAAACCGTCCTTCCATTGAATCGGCCTTGCACAGATGTAGCACTGCAGTCAGATCTCAGTCACCAGTTCCCAATTGCATTGGTCCGTTCCCTGTCTTCAACAAAAGGGTGCTGTTGCAAAATTATGACTCTGTCGGGTGCCCTTCCAAGTGTGTCAAGCAATTGAGCTGCAAAGTCATGACTGATTGCGATGCTTCTGCAGTCTGTGACATGCAATGTTGAGCTGCAAGGTTGTGACTGAATCAGATGATTCTGCAGTCTGTGACAATCAATGTTGAGCTGCAAAGTCATAATGACTGATTGGGATGCTTGTGCAGTCCATGACCTAATTGTGGTGACCCTGTCTTTCAAGCATGAGGTGATGCAATGTCATGACTGAGAATGATGATCTTGCAGTCTGTGACAAGCAACATTGAGGAGAAGGGTTTGCATGGCAATGTCCAAGACACTCAAGGCAATCTGCAAAGCACAAAGAACCAGCAGCTAGCCAGGGATGCCTCATGACAAAGACAAGTGAAGCACCGCTCATTGTTCACGGTGAGTGTTGTCTGATTACTGTCAAAATTTGCATGCATTGTAGTGAGCCTCCATAACCCAAGTAGGTGCATGCTGTCAACATTTATATGCATTCTCGTGAACTTCTACGACCTAGCTAGGTGCAAACAGAAGCAATGAACTGCCTTTCACTAAATTTTTTCTCAGCTTTTCTTGCTGTATGACATGTTTTGAACGCAAACACCATGCAGGGCGCTGTGTGAAATGCTCAATCAGTCTGTTGCGCTATAGATGTCAAGCTAAGGCTGATCTTGCCTCAAACACTCGAGCAACAGACAAGAGGAAAACAGCTGTAGTTCTGTTTTGGCCAGCAGAGCAGTGCAATCATCAGCCTGCCTGTGGGTTGTGCATCAAGCTTGTGCTGCTGCAAGTAGTGACAGCATTGAAAATTCTTTGGTTAGCATTACAGGAACCCGCGCAACATACAAGTACAACACTGACTGTCTGCCTATTCTGTTGTGGGCAGGACATGTTCAACACACAACATTCTCAGAGCTGCTGCCCGCCCGTTGGGATCCTGATTGACTGGGATGAATTAAATTTGGGCGTGGTGACAGCATGTGTCTGATACCCTGCAAAGAGAAGAGCAGAAAAGGAAAAGGAAAGCCAACGCCGTCAGGTGTCATAGCGGGAGCCTCTGTGAGTAGAAGTGTAACGGGGCGCATGAAAAGGGTATGCTAGCTACGTGTCAGAGAGCCAATCAAGTTGTCCTGTAACAAGAAGCAGCCTAGCTTCACACAGCCTTGGACATTTTTGAGGTCTGTACGTATTGCTGCAGCAGCTGCTTTCTTGACAGCAACTACACCGTTTACTTTCTTGACAGCAACTACACCATTTACTTTCTGCTTGCTTGTTTGAGTCAAAGCCTTGCCACAGCTTTTGTTCACAATTAGCAAATTGTGCTGCTTTCAGTTGCACCGTTGTTAACATTTGACACTACAGTTCTGGCTAGCTAGATCTGCTGCAAAGAATACCATCTGACATTTGGTCAACGTAAGCTTGGTCGGTACAGCACATGTCTTTGCTGGAAAGAGACAGCTCTTGCTGCTTGCATCAACCTGAAAGTCTGCATCAATTACTGGTCACTGAAGGCGTGAAGAAGACTGTCGTTTAGTCATCGGTCAACCCTCATGCTGACAGCCATCACTTCTACGCAGGCCGAAACTTGCGATCAGGACAGCAGCGACAGTACGCTGACAAAGCAGGTACGATAGACCACACAATTTTGCCGGCAAGCCTCATCCGCAGTTGATTTCACAGTTGGTGAAAGCGATCGGGCTTCCCACACAGGTTGCAAACCGTGATCTGTTGCAATCAAGCATTACTTGAGGAGACATCAGGATGACCTTTCGACACTTTCTCACCGGAACTCTGAGGTACTGACGGCTCGTTGCAATGTTGAGATGCAAGACTTGCATGCCACGCTTTTGTAGCCAAACTTTGCCGCCGGCGGTAGCTGTGTACAACCGTCGTGGCTTGAGCGTGCGCCTGTCTGCAGTCTTGGCTTCGGTCTCTTGTTCCCTGCGTATGGATCTTTCATGGCAATTGAGTCATCAGGCACAGAGGATGACACTCAGGTGACCAGCCTTTTGCTTGCAGCCCAAACTGTTCAAAGCATGTAACGTTCAGCCACGTCCAAGTTTTGTGTGTGCTTGCAGTGGCTAGTATACTGGTTATTGTACTCCCTGCTCCAAGGGTTTGAGAAGTTTGCGTGGCCTGTACTGCAGTGGTGAGCATAATCTGATGCAGATTGCGCCCAAGGTCATGCCCTCCGTTCCGAACTGAAGTTTAGTCAAGTTGCTTTTTTCCTGCCTGTAGGATCCCTCTGTATGGTGAAGTCAGAGTTGCAGTGCTGATCTGGTTGGTCTTGCCTCAGACAAAGGTAACCAGCATGTGCTGCACTGTGTCTTTTGAACCTGGCATGATGGCATGTGCATCAACATCTCCATATTGGGCTTTATACAGTAATCTCTCTTTGTAACGACTGCTTTGGTCACCAAGAAATTTGTTCTTACATCAAATTGTCCGTACTCAGAGGGACCACTGCAGTCAGATTGCAGTGATTAGTTCCCAATGGCGCCGTCCTTACATCAAGATTGTCCTTACATTGAGTGTCCTTACAAAGAGAGTCTACTGTAGACTGTTTTTAAAGCACTTTGTGCACACCACGTTTGCATATCGTGCAAGGTGCTGCATGGCTGTAAGTGACCTGCATGCCGGCATATATGTAAACATGCTCGTTGTTTTGTAGACCATTTCAAAGCACTTGATGCACACTCTGCCTGCATGAGACGCTGGATGCTGCATGACTTTTCCTGAGCTAAACGCTCATATGCTGGCAGTTAGGTCCACATGTTCCATTGAGGCTTTCAAGAGCACTCCTAAGCACTTTGAAAGCAACTCATGCACACCCTGACTGCGTGCAATGCAGGGCGCTACATGGCTATACGAGGCCATTGTCGGACCAACTTTCCAGGTGATACTGAAGGAAGCTGTCAAGGTTCCCTCAATTGACAGGCTGGTCAACCAAACTGAGCTGGTAAGACTGCGCAGCTGGCCAGTGAGCATTCCTCTGTAGTCGTAGCCATTCTTGCGACTTTCAATTGCGTCAGCAACAAGCAGCACAGCCACTGTGATGATGCTCAACTTGTTGTGGTACTGGCTGTTGGATACGCACAACAAAGATTTGCACTCACCAACACTTTTTCTCTTTACTTTACTGTAGTCAGTGTGCCAGTAAATGCTGCGTGCTTCCAGCTTCTGCGCGCAAGTCATTTACTGCTTCTACTGCTGGTACAGTCAAGCGGCCAGGGTACTGGTGTGGGCGGTGGAAGAACTGACTACAGCCAGCGCATTCAGTCAACACTGTCAGGCGTCCAGTCAGCACTGCAGCAAAGTGCTTCCAGGATCTCGCGTAAGTCTCCATGCCATCTGCGTACTGATTGCCTTTTGACATGAGCCGTATGTGCAACGTATTGCTGTACTTCCTGTGAAATCAGTATGGAGATGCCTGCAGAGGCAATCGCACGCGGCATGCACATCAGCCGCATTAACTTCCTCATCTATACTGCCTTGACTTTGTCAGGCCGCACGCAATTGGTCACTGATGTGGGCGTCACCCAGTTTGTGTGGAAGACGTCCCTTGGTAGCTATTGTCAAGTAAGCGTATCACCGTGTTGTGCAGAGAGCCCAGATCCAACTAAGAACAGGCGTGCTGAGGCCAGACTCAACAAGGACCTTGCCAAGATTGACAACATCTCATCCCATCTCACAAAGTCATACTAGGTCAGCAGCAGGCATGGGCAAAATGGGTGACTGCAAACTAAGCTGTGGCAGGAAGCAGCAGCTCGTCAACGGGGTATCATAATGGCTGAAGTAGTGGTCGCTGCAAAGTCGAGCTTGGCTTGTACTGCAAAGAGTTGATTGCCTGTCGAAGTGACATATGGCCCTGCTGGGTTGTGCCCCATGCAAGCTGTGCAAGAGCTTGCGTGTTGCAACAGGCATGTAATCAAATCCGTTCTGATGGCTTGAAACGTGCATTAGTGATGATTATAGACAAAATACACATTTGCCATACGCACTTGCTACATCATACTACTAGACAGGCAAAGAAGCCTCGCTTGCCAGACGAAGACACACAGCCTCAATGGTATGTCTTTATAAACGACTGTGACATACACAAATGCCAACGCCAGATACAATATGCAATCTCTCTAATTGAGAAGAACATGCATGCAAAATTGCCATGCACCCCCGGTGCGCGATGACTACAATCCTGTTATGCTCTCTCTCGCTCTCCCTCACACTCTGCTCAGAAATAAACATAGCTCGAATCGCCAGGACTTCACTCGCCATCATGTTCAACACCATCGGCGATGGGGCTATGGTCATCTTGCAAATGCTGCTTGATGACGTCAGCAAATGCCTTGCGCCGTTTCTCAATCAAGTCTGGGTGCTGCATATGGCACACTCTGTCAGATGAGACAAACTTCGCTGCATTCGGTGAGGAATTGTGCCGCATATGCATCAGCTCAGCTGTCAGTGGTGTCATGAATACTCTCATGCCCAAGTGGCTACTGAGCCTCAAACAAACCAGTGAGCAGTTCATGAGCCCCAAGCAACAAAGACATCTGCAAATCAAGCGCTGTCCATTGCGATTGTCATACTTAGCTGAAATATATATCTGCGCTAGCTTTTCTAGCAGATACAGCCTTGTCAGCAGAGCTCGCAGGCTATAGACATTCTTGCCTCTTCAACTGCATCAGCATGTCTGCTTTGCAAGCACAGTGTAATGTCGTGATGATTTGCTGTGGTTGCAGAATCAGCACATGCACAGCCTGGGCAGACTTGATGTGCAGGTGCAAGTTCTGCAGCCATAGCAGATGACCACGACGCGACATTTGGGTTGCAAGCAGGCATAATGATACATCTCATTTTCATTCATTCAATCTAAAGGTGGGCTAGGCAGGCTCAGCAGGCCCAACTAGGTACGTACAGAAAGAATTCAATGGTCTCCAACCTCATGTGCTGACCTAAACTAACGCTATTGGACATGAAGGAAGTACATCTGCTCAGCCCTCTCAGGCTCACAAAGGCTTCCAACATGATGCACTACAGCGAAGAAAATTCTTTCTTTCCTTTCTGCAAGTGCCAAGACATGCTTCACCATAGGCAACAGGAACACAAAGAAGAGAAGAGAAACAATCAAAAGAGGAGAATAACGAAAGAAAAGAACAGAACGGGCAAAAGAAGACAGAAAGAGGAGAGCAAGGATAGAAAAGAAAAGAACAGGAAAAAAACAGCATACCTTGTCTCCAAGGTTGTAATATTTGAGGTAGCCATCCCAGGGTGCCACGTGCAGCTTTGCCCTTTGAGCAATGAGCTTCTGCACGCGCTCTGCAAACTGCTGGGCGCTTTCATCCTTACCCTTGGTCTGAGGCGGTAGGAAGTACACATCACAAACCACAGCCCAACTTGTCATCAGCTTCAACTGCAGACCAAAAGTGCAATTGTTGAGTATGGGCGATGAAACCATGTCATGAAAGCAGGCTCAAAGGCAGAACATGTCACAGACAACAGCCCAGCTTGTCATCAGCTTCGACTGGACAGCCCACAAGTGTAATGATTGCAGTCGCTCGTGCGTGGAACCATGTCATGAAGAGCAGCAGGTTCAAAGTGCCTGTTGCATACCACAGCTCAGCTTGTCATCAGTTTCAACTGCACACACGCAGTACCGGAACTGACAGAATCAAGAAATGGAAGTACAGCATGATCAGTAGCAGGCCCAATAGAAGTTGACATCACAAACCATAGACCAGCTTGTCACCAGCTTCAACTGCACACACAGTACTGGGCCTGAGAGATGCAGAAAATGAAAATACGGCATGATCAACAGCAGGCCCAAAGGAAAAACATACCACAAGTACAGCCCAACTTGTCATCAGCTTGCACTGAAAAGCAACAATGTTGAGCTGAACAAAGTCGGCCAGTGAAACCATGTCAACATTGCTTTCAGCTTGTCTGCAGCTTCAGCGTTGTTGCTGTCACCAGCACAGAAACAGTGATGCTGTGTAAATGTTTAGGGTTGAGGTGAGCGTGTCATGCAATTTGATCTGCTCAGCTACAAGACAGACAGTCTGTATGACCCTACATTGGGTCTCTAGCAGAGTTGGAGATGTTTCCTGTGGCCTACGTGTTGGGTCTCTGGAAGGACACAGAATGAAGCTGTCTGTTTGCTGACTGATCCAACTGCAGACAAGCAGTGTGCTGACTGGGTGATGGTTGTTGACATGTTATAAGTGTCAATAGCAGGTCCAGGGAAACACACACACACAGCCTGACTGAGCCTTCTGCCATGTTCAGTTGCAAGCTTGCGACGACAATTCCAACACCTCCAGCTATCTGAACACATGCGATAGCAAACTCAACACAGCTTGTCAATAGGTAAGGCATCCCAAGCACGTGCAACTACAGAAGTTCTGATTGCTAGTTCTGATGTTGCTGTGGATTGGGATGCTGCAGCTATGACAGAGGCGCTGCTGTGCTGGCTATTGCAATGATCATACAGACACAAGGTGATCTTGCCTTACAGCTTGTGCCATATGTCAGCTGAGCTCATGAATGCTGAGCCGTGACTGATGCCAGAGCAGAAGCACGTAATGTGACAGCATACACACTTGCTGCTCCAGATCAAATCGCTGCTTGGCAAAAGCCAAACCAGAAACAACAGCTTCGACAGCCGCTCAGCAAGCTCTATTTCGATTAAGGTCAGCACTGGCAGATGCAAGCAGAGCAGGCAACGCTGTACACCTGTGCAGCAAGCTTTGAGAGCTGTGCAGAAGGTGCCCACAAAATACAGGCAGCAGCAGAGAGCGCATCCCAGGGAGCCCGCAAAATGCAAGATGTTGCTTGGGATACCAGAGATAGTCTCAGCGAGACAATCATTGCATGGGCACTCAAGAAATCAGCCGCAGCATGCAAGTGTATCCTGTGTAAGGCCGAAGCAGCGCCTGATGATTGTGATTCAAAGGATCTGAAGTCGCATAACAGCATTGTTGGAGACATGCACTGGAGAAACAGAAGGCTATTGAGTTCGTCAGCCTCTGTGATGCTCTCTTGTAGTGAATCAATTGAAGAGCCCTCCTGCCTTTATACAAAACGATTGAGAAAGCGGACTTACTAGATGTGCAGTGAAGGAGTGTGGTCTGCTGTTCCAGAAAGCGTCCACATAGATCTTGTTGTACTTGATGGCAGTAGGACAGACCTTGCAATGCAGGTCATGCAAGGCCCCATGTCAACCAAGAACGAGCAGGAAGGGAGACCTACCAGGTGTGCAGTGAAGGACTGCCGCCTGCTGTTCCAGAAAGCGTCCACAAAGATCTTGTTGTACTTGATGGCAATGGGACAAACTGTGCAGTCCAGGTCAAAGGCGCCTCTCTTGAACATGACGCAGTACTCGTTGTTGACACAGGTTCCTTCTGGGAAAATCAACAGGGGCGTGGTGTCTGGAGCTGCAACATGTGCTTTCATCCTTTCGCCAACAATCTTGCGGTCCTTGACCTGCAGCACATCTCAGGACTAAGTCTCAATTGCTTTGCATTGGCGAGAAAATGACTTTGGACAGATGCATATGCCATCTGTGTCAGAGGCTGCCACATACATCTTCATGACAAGGCAAGGCAGGGCAGGGCAGGGCAGGGCAGGGCAGGGCAGGGCAAGGTAAGGCGCGAGTAAGGTAACATAACTCACTTCATTTCTGTTGAACCATAGGCAACCAAGACAGCTGAGCACCCTGGTTTGAATGAATGCTATCCACCCAGCGTGCAGCTGCATGATGACCGCAAAGGGGCTGTACGCTGTCAGGATGATATAGTCGATCATGGATGTGTGATTGCAGACCCAGACATTGTTAGGCCTGTTGACTGGTCGAGGCCCATGGTACTTCACAACTCCAGTCCATGACGCCACAAACATGCGGCACTGAAACATGACCAGGGTCCTTTCCCAGGACGTGCGCCGCCTTTGGTCCTGCATGCAAATGCAGCATGGTGACACAGACATTCGCAATGACTTTGCACAAAATCTTCATGATGAAAGCAAAGTCATGCAGCACTAAAACATGGCCCAAACTATGCAGCACCAAAACATCCTGTCTCACATTAGCCATCTTTGGTACATTTGCATGTGCCAGCATGATACAGACAGCGCTGCTAGTAATACCCAACAGCAGGTGGCCCTAAATTTAATTTGCCCATGTGCCACAGGGCAATTGGATAGCAGCATGGATGGAGGGTGGTTTGACCTACCCGGACGCAGGTATGAACAGTGAAGAACGCAATGAAGAAGAGGAGAAACCCTCCAAGCAAGATGATCAACCTGCACAAGCATACAATCCTCTATTCCCACATGATGTGGACTTTTTGGCATGCACTGCGAATGCACATGACACGACCATTTGCAGTGGCTACAGTGTGCAAACAAGATACGATGGCATATGACCTGCTGGCAGGTTGCATGGGCCACAATGCTTACCGCAACGGAAACAAGATGCAGTAGCGTGTGACGACTCCCAGTGACCAGATTGGCAGCAGGTATGCGTTCCAATTCCAGGGTGCCTCTGACGCTGACTGGAAACAGCGCAGAAAGGAGTCATCAACAATGGCTGATGCTGCGTCTGTCAAAAGGCTGCTGATGTCAAGCAAATCTGCCCTGCAAAATCATGATGCCTTTAAGATGGATCTTCAGAGAAGTACACAGTGCCAGCAAGAGAAAGTGCAGTGTTCGCATAATGCATGTCATTTGACAGGGAGAGGTCCTCACAGGATCATTGGCAGAACCAGCTCCAAGTTCCACAACATGCATGTTGTGTCACAGGAAATGATACTCACAGGAGGTCTCGTTTATGTAAGCTGAATCTCCTCTGCTCAGCCTCAACAAAGAAATCCTGTGATAGACACGCTCAAGCTGAATTTGCAAGCATGCATGCAAGCAATGGCTTGCTTGGTCAAGACTGTAAAGCAAAAATGCTTGCCTCGATGTTGCCCTGAATGCGCTTGTCTCTCTCTTTCTCCTTGTCATACCCCCATTGCCCAAGATTCGACTGACTGAGTTCTTTGTGCTTGAGCCTAGCAACATATAGCAATGCTGAGCTCTGGCATGGCTGTCACACAGGGAGGGTGCACTGGCTTTGGCATGCAAGTAGGTGCGGTGCGCAGTTGCCAGACGAGCTTACCCTGCAGTCCCGCTTGAGTTTCGCGATTGCAAATAACTCTGCTGATCTACAGTAGGCTGCGCGGGCGCCATCGCGCAATCGCTTGCACTCTCAGCTTTAGGTCATACGGATCACTGCAGACCGGGTCTTGAACGGCGCGAGCACGTCAAACACAAAGCGCTGCTTGCAGATTGGTCTGTTCGCCAGCACCACAGTCGCCAAACAAAAACATCAGAACGCTCCGCGCATCCGCAGCATCTAATTTGCTCACAGAACTGATGTTGACCGAATTGTTTGACTAGCTTTCATGTCTTGCAAGGACACAGCATGAGCATCAGGCAGACAGACCAGTCCAGCTCCTTCCTAGGCTGTGACAGTTTCGATGCCGGTTGTGGCCCTACTTGATTACTGCACAGGCTCTGGCACACAACACAAGGAACAGCTTCAGTCCTCCTTGTCAACTTTGTTGTGTATTGCGGCTGTGACTGAGGTCACAAAATGCTGGCAGTTGCTGCTGATTGTGCTGTATCCCAAATGCATTGCTGACAACACTGCTAACCCCAATGTGCCTGCAATTGTAATAACATGTCTGGACACTGAGCATATGCTAATAGCTTTGGCACAAGAATGAAACATTGCAGACAACTTGAACAAAGGGAGCAGGAAACTTGATAGCTCACTTGCCCTGAGGCTTGGAACTTACTTGGCCATACAAGCAGTTCAGTATTAGGTTGAAAGCTTTCCAAAGACAGCTCATTCAAGTCGCTATGCAGCGCCTTTCCAGCTTGAAGAGCAGGGGGGCGGTCTTCACAGAATAGGATAGGGAAAGTGTCCGGCAAATGAGGCATCATGTCTCTTACGTGCAGCATGCGCACATGCCCAGTAGTTGTTCTGGCTCTCCGGCTGCCAAGTACAATGGAATTGTATCTTTCTCAGTGCTTTTGTCTTTGACTTTGGTTGTGACGACATTGCTTCCTGAACAGACAAGTTCGTTGTCCCCAGGTATGCAGTGCACAGTCGTTGCAATCAGATGTGCCAGCACGCCCTACCCCATTTCCTGACTGTCTTGTCTAGATGCATGACTGTAGATGAGGGACCTGCAACAGCATGAGTACAATATGCCAGAGCAACTTTGGAATGAGCGGCAAACCACATGACAAAGGGCAAAGCACTTCACACAGCAACCACAGAAAGAAGCTTGTTGTGGCTGCTTGTGGTGCATGACGGAGTACTGATGCAGCTGGCAGCATCTCACATGGGCTGACACACCTGCGCATGCTCTGCTTGAGAAGCATCTCTTTACCAGCAGGACATACACAACAGTAGCCATAAGGCTAGACATGTGTTTGAGATGAACTCACATCAAAAAGAACACGATGAGCACACAGCCTTGCTGCAGTCACATGGCAGTGTTTGCAATAGGCACTTGCATCAGAGCTTGATGCGGGCTTTGACACATCAAATGTGCAGTTGAAGCAAGCTGGGAGCACAATTGCTGTGTCTGCCATGCAATACACGGTGCATTGTAACTATGCCAAGTTGCTGCCCACCCTAGCACGTTGCAGCAAAAGCCAGAATTGGCTGAGCAATTGAGGCAGGCAAGCATGAAGCTGAAGCTATGCACACACAAGACAATCACAATCATGTGACACGCATCAACAATAGTCACATGCACTTGAGACTGACCTTCGGGATGATAATGATCGTAGATACGGACGCTGTCACCCAAATTATATGGCAGCCCGATGCATGTCCTCTTTTGTCAATTTCATGAGCACCTTCTCAGTTGTGACTCCAGCACTCCACAACTGAGCAGCGGCAGGGCTGAGACCAGGGTCTATGTTCTTCAACAAAGCAGCAAACTGCGCGCAGCTGAGCGGCTTGTGGGTCATCTGAAGAATGGCTGCAGACAAATGGACCTGAAGAGTCATAGGTTTGACTGACTTGACCGTACCAAGTCAGGCACGAAATGGTGGAAGCCAGCAGCTTCCTTGGGATGCAACAGCAGTCGTGAGGCTGCAGGTGCAACGTCGAAGCTGAAGGTCACCTTGAGCTCAGTGCACTTCAGCGAGGACAAGAAATTGACATCTGACTGGGAGGCAAGTGTGGGACAAGGGCAGTGTCGATCTGTGAGTCACCATTTGAGACTCTGCTGGCACTGGCACAACGGCTTGCGCAAGGCAAGGGTAAGCCACTCCAGCCGTATGAGCAGACAGTTGCCGTTCACTTGTTTTACAGGACACGGGTGCTCTTCACGTCTCACGTCGGTTCAACTCAAGCGTCAACCTGACGCTGTGTCTGTACAACGTCAAGCAATCCGCAGAATTCAAGGTTTCCCACAGCGGCAAACAGCTCCGTTAGATCAACAAGGAGCCTGCTTTCTACCGTAAAAATTCTACCGTCTCTGCCTAGACATTTCGTTTTGTTGCCATCACACCTCGGCTAAATTTCAACTCCTTGCAGCTCAAACGCCAGTGGCCCTGCGGTGCACGTGTACAGCGCTGCGTCAACACTACTGCAGGTACAGTCTCACAAGTGGGATTGTCTGTCTGTTTCAGTTCAGCACCAGGATGTGGTCCATATCCATGACAGGGTAATTGCCACTGCGAATGGCCTGTGACACATGGCAGTGGTTGCATGATGAGCATGTTGAAGGCAGCAAACCGCGCGATTTGAGCACCTTGCACAACATCATGTACAAGCTGAAGGCAGTGACTGCTAGTTTGGCCCAGAAACTGAACGAAAAATTTACACTGCCATTGTTTACACAGTGCTTGGTTCTAAGCATACCAAAGTTCGCAAGCTGCCAAGTCAATTGCTGCATTGACAAGAAGCATGAGATGCAAAGGCAAAGCTTGACCTCCAACCAGCTTGTGTTGACCTATCAACTGGCAGCAATGACAGGTGACTTTAAGCTGCTGCAGCTGAATGTGGACATTGTATGGCAGGCTTCTGTGTTTTGTGGCATGATCACTGGCAAAATAACGGCAATGGAAGCACGCAGCCAATGAATTACCTTGACTTCAGAGCTAATATTGTCAGTTACCACACCAAGCACAACTGCAGAGGTGAAAGTTCCCAGGCGAAACATGCCATTCAGCAGTACTCCTGCCACCAGGTTACTCTTTTGCAGCAGATTGACACCTGCATGATAACAAAACTTTCCAGACAACTTGTTTGAACGCAGACATCATCACTTGCAACTGTGAAATCTTCACACGCTTATGAGACAGTCTAATGCATCCCATTGCTGCAGTGACAGCATCTCTTGCAGCTAGCACGCACCATGTCACAAGATGCTAGATGAAAGCGCCTGTTACACAACAGCCAATCACATGAACAGCAGTGACACATGTTAGTGCCGGTAGCAAATCTTTTCCAAGCAGGCAGGCTTTGATTGCACAAAGCCTTGAAGCATGCTGACTTGCAGACGTGCATTCTACATATGCACCAGGACCGTGTGGCAGGCAAAATGGTGTTGAGGGTTTTGGCAGCTTCTGCGCACACCTGGGATCATGAGCAGCACAGAGTAGATCTTGATGAAGCCATTGGTATCAGGCTGGCCTGTGATGCGGCTGTACAGCTCACCAAACGCCAACACCGCTGGCAGGACAGGGGCCCAAATATTGATCAATATGTATATGTGCATGTTCAACATTGGCTAGGTGCAGCATGCATGCTGTTGATCAAGCTTGCATTGATCACTGTGCATCGAACATCAGCAATACAGCGCTGATCAAACTGTCTAAATGACAGTCGCAGCACACAGCCCATGCCTCTTGATTCACCGTGAGGCACCAATGGCTTAATCACAAACAGCGGAGGCCCCGCACATAATCTGTATTCACGCTGCCCAACTTGTACGGATACAAGCACAGTGTCACAACTCAATAACATCAAAACCACAGCAGCGAGGGTATGGTATACATTCAACATGTTGTCACTGCAGATACACCTCATCATACACGATCAAGCAGCAAGCAAAGGCGCAGACGAGTCATCCTGTAGCAGAGCCTCTGCAGGGAAGTTCAGTTTCACATCTGTGTTTGTCCCAAAACGCTCCAGCACAGCTCTGTCGTACACCTTGGCAGCATCAAGCATGGAGTCATACGTCCTCTGAAGCCTGACGATGCCGTTCCTCTTCCCAAAAGGACCTTTGACATAAAACTTGTTCCCAGGGGTCTGGTAGATTCCAATAAACCTTTTCAGGATGAAGGCATTCATTCTCCATTTGTAGACAGCTTGCGGCGTTCCAACAACTGCTGAAACGGCGTCGTTCTGCGGTCTGCTTGTAATTGCATGTTGTGGTACAAGCTGCCCATAACCTGCAGCACGGTACCTAATCTCTATGCTTTGTCAACACCCTAGGTATTATGTGCTACCTATACCAGAAGTATTATGTGCTCGTCAAACAGAACACCACTACGCTCTGGAGGTCACAAATGGTGGGCCTAACCAGAAAGGGAGTACTTTCATCACATGGGTCCAAATCTTGCATTGTACCAGATGCTGTCACATCACATTCATGGTCAAGCGCAACAGCATCTCATTAGCCAAGGGCTTTTCCGCTTAGGCATCTTTTGAAAGGTACATTAGCAAAGGCTTAATCTCTCAAATTTGTGACAGCATTACGACAGCAATGTGACAGTAAGTTCTCACCTGGGCTGACAAGCTGCCCCTTGGGCTCTAGCAGCGGTGCAATCCTGTCTTTGGCTGGCAAGGCCAGATCCTGCATGCTCAACAAGAGCCTTATCAGCTTTCTGTACCCAATTTCTGGAAAGGTAACCTGTTGCTACATAGACTACACAACCGTGTAAGCTCTCTGAAGCAAGAGTAGAGGCTGCAAGGCTGATACAGAACTGGAAATATATGTATGACTGGGTGAGTGATCAAGTGCTTAGAATTGTGGAAGGGTGCTTGGGTAGGTAAGTGGGAGGATGGGTGACCGGACGAGTGAGCGAGTAAGTCGGCGGTTGAGTGAAGGGGTGGGTGGGCATGCGAGCGAGCGAGCGAGAGCGAGCAAGCAAGCAGACGAGCGAGCGAGCAAGCAGGCAAAACAGCAAGCGAGAGAGAGAAGTGACCGCATGACCATTAAGGTGATTGGTCGCATGTTGAATAAGGCAGTGAGTACATGACTGAGTGAGCGAGTGAGTGCATGGCTGAGTGAGCAAGTAAGATCATGACTGAGTAAGCGCAAGAACGAGCAGATTAGCATACGCACCTGGAGTGATTGGCCAGCCTGCCGCAAGGCAAGCACTTCGCCATGCAGCAGCCTCAGGGGCTCTATCAAGAGCCCTGGCCTGTGAAGCCACATGCCCAGGATCTCCCTTTGCTCCAATCCCTGTCCCAAGAGGTAGCCTATGTTGCGCTGATACTGCTGCAGCGGCAACAGCAGGATCTGCGGATGCCTGCATGCACACAGTTGGCAGTTGTTGACAGTCTGAATCCACATGACACAAATGTCGTGATGGCATGTTCCCTGACAGGCTGTACACACAGCCAAACAGTCACTGCTTGCCTCACTTTGCTGCTGCTTATTCACTGCGCTGCACGACAATGAACTGCCACAAAGGCCACAAAGTGCTTTGAAGTGAACATGTACATGGTAAGATGGCCTTGGCATACAGTGAGCAGAACCCACAGCTTCATGCCAAGCAGACGTGTATCAAACAGTGCCTAGCACATGCGATGTCTGCTCAACAGACCAGTAAGTCAGATGCATGAAAGGCAAGCACTGCAAGCAACCACATACTTGACAATCATGCAATTGTGCACTTGATTTTCAACATCATTTCAGCATGCTGAAGTGGTCTTGCATGAGCATGACGTCTTGGTGTACATCCAGATGCAGCACTGAAGGCTCTTCACAAATGCACTTGGAGATCTGATGCACACATGGCAAGCATTGCAAGCAGCAAACGTACTTGACAATCATGTGATTGTACGCCTGAGGCTCCCAGTTCAAAGTGCTGAAGTAGTCTTGCATGGGCATCAAATCTTGGTACACATCCAGATGCAGTATTGACGGCTCTTCACAAATGCACTTGAAGATCTGCTCCCGACTCAAGTGCATGATGTCTTGCAGAAATTCCGCAACCCCCATGATATTCTGAGCAGGCGCTTGTTTTGGCATCAGCAACACCGGCACAATCTGTTCCAGGCATTGACTGATGGCGGCTTCTGTGGGTTGCACAGCTTGGAAATGCTGTGCAGCGTTCTTTCTCTTGGGTGGAGTAAAGATGAGCTGAAACAGAAGTTTGACATTGTCCTGGCACGCTTGGAAGCCAGAATGTTGGCCTTGCCAGTGCGGCAAAACTGCTGCTTCCGTGAGTATGGCACGCAACTGCTTCTGCAGCTGTGTCATTGCTTTCTTGGGGATGACTTGCTTGCTGGCTGCTTTGGACTGCTTCACTTGCAAGCTAGAAGCTGTGAAACTTTTTGTAGAGCTTTTGGCAGAGTTTTTGGTGGATGCAGGTTTTGTCTTTTTTGCCTTCTTTGCTGCTGTAGCAGCTTTTGCAGATGCATTCTCTGCGTTCTGTGCCAGCATTTCTCCTACATTCTTAGCTGTAGCGGCAATGCTCTTCTTGGCTCCCGGTGCAAGCGTTTTCTTGCTGCTCTGATCTTGTGCTATCGAGGGCATGCTGGTGGTAGACTGGCGAAGCAGTGCAGACAGCATTCTGCTGGCCTTGTGCCTGTCTTGCACATTGCTGAGCTGCATTGCGCTTTTTGCAGACTGGCTTGCTGCGGATGTGCCATAAAAACGGGAAAATCCTTGGCTTGCTCCTGGGCTGCAGTTACTGACAAGCGATACAGGCCGACTGAGGGGCGACTGGAACAAGACAAGAAACGGCTCATGCAGTAGCTGTACATTTGCTGGCTGCAACAGCAGTTGGGCTGTATGAAGCACGTTTATCGCCGACGACGGGCTCCTACAATACGACAGTGTCATGAGCTAAGGACCAGGGGTCGTAGTGCCTCGCCAGCGGCACGGGAGGGACATGACGGAAACAACTATGACGACTGAGGTTCTACCTTTGCTGCTGCAAGTGATCGCTCAGGAAACGCGACACGCTTTGCACTAAGCGCTCTGCATGAATCCCTCGTCCTAGCGTCATCGCTCAATCTGACCCATGCTTGGGTTGTTCAGTATGTGCACGGCAACTTGTGCAGAATGTGCAGCAGCAGGCGTCCACCATCGGTCGCAGAATTGCCGCAGTTGTAGTTCGCCATAGCTGAGTTCGAAGGTGCATAGTGATCTTAGTCATCTTGGTCTAGGCATGCCAGACACAACAAGTGCAATACAAAATGGCCTTGCATTTTTGCTATTTGGCAGCTTGTCAAGCAGAACAGGATGCTAAAAGATGTCTGTACAAGACGAGATACGTACTGAGTGCATTGAAGTGCACACAGACGTTGCTGAACTCGTCCCAGTAACAGCTCTCAACACAGCCAGTGATGCTGTAACAGGATTGTCAGCAACGTTCGCAGGTAGACTATCGAATGCAAACCTGAAACCGATGCAAGTCAACAGGTCAATAGCCTGCAAACCTTGCAGACAATGGAGCGCTGTGGACCATTTCTCAGCAATCATGTCAAGACCCATGCATTTTCAGTGTTGCATGTTCGAACTATTCCAGCGTCTGTAAGGTCAACAGCAGACGTAAGCAGCACACATTGCCAATCAAAGAGTCATGTCAGAAATGTCATGCTGCAACTCGTGCTGCATGCATCATGCTGCGTGCTTTGCTTGCAAGATTGCCACAAGCTTCAGAAGGGCATTCCGACCTGCGAAGCGTTGACCGGCACTTTCGGGCGCTCTGACGGTGCAAGCAGCCTCAGGCTCTAGTGCAGCCAAATCACAAAGCCTCCAGGCCCGGCGCTCGGCGTTGGCATCGAAGGTGGCAACGAAATTTCGCAAAGTCGAGTACCAGATCAACTGGAAGACATAGCTGTGGCTATGCCATCGCGACCTGCCAGACGCAGCTTGCCTACGTAGCCTCGTGTTGAGGTCATGATCAGCAGTCTCCTGTGCCCTTGTGAACTGCATGCACCAGGGCTTGCCAGCAGATACCATTTAGCAAAAGGTAGCACATCGAGAAGTCAGGCTGCACAGCGGACACGACTTCGTCAGGGCGTCGACAGACGTTCAGCTGGAAAGGCATGCGAGGCGTTTGGCTGGCGAGTGAGGCACTCACTTCCTGCAGCAACCACTTGCCAAGCTCCTGTGTTCTGTGCTTGTGTTACAGTGAAGGTGTCATGAGTAAGGTCACAGCACAAACACTCACAGAGGGTCTTGTGTAACCAGGAACCGTCACTGCCCTCACAAGCATCCTCTTCACGCTCAAACTCAGCTTCCCCAGCACAAGCATCTTCCTCAGCTCAAGCACCAGCCTCTCCACAGCCTGCTCAATCAGCAGCTGTAGCAGCACCACAATCTGCCAAGGGTGATGTGCTCATAGAGATGAAGAATGTCTACAAGTCATTTGGCAGCAAACCAATCTTGCGAGGGGCTAACATCACCATACATAGGGGTGAGGCTGTGGGCATAATCGGGGGCTCTGGCACGGGCAAGTCAACCACACTCAGGATTATGGCGGGCTTACTGACGCCTGATGTGGTATGACATGTCAAGCATTTGCATGCACATCTTTGGCCTTCAAACATTGACATTATTGGGCGTGATTGTCATGCGGTTGCATGCCCTTGTATAATGTCATCATGGTTGTGGGTAGTCGCCAAACTCGTATCAAGTCGTATGCTGAAGGTGCCTGCTGGAGTCATCCCACAAAGGTTCCTGCCATGTTGTCCCGTTTGAATTTGTCTCATACTCTGTCGAGCATGATGCCAGCAAGCTGCCAGCTGCAACCGCATGTCATGTATAAAGCAGTTTCTGATCCAACTACCTGACAGTGTTTGATGCTGTTGCTCCAGGGGCAGGTCTTGATCAAGGGCAAAGCCAGAAAGGGCCTTTTGGCAGATGACAAGGACCTTGCTAGTCAGCTCAAAGTTGGCATGGTGTTCCAGAATGGCGCCCTGTTTGACTCCCTCAATGTCAGAGAAAATGTGGGTTTTATGCTGTATGAGCATAGCAACCTGCCCAAAGACCGGATTGAGGTGAGAGTAGTGTGATAATACTACTGCCTGATCCCAGCAGCTGCTCAGCACATGCTTGCCCTGTCGCGAGTGGCTGAAGCTGTTGTCCAGAGTGGGTTGGCGTTAGCATGCTTTGCGCATTACAATGTGCATTGGCAAGGTCAGATGCTGAATCATGAAATCAAATATGTCTATTAACGGAATCTTGGAGGACTGTTGCAGCATCAGGTGTTTGAGCAACATCTCTGACACTTCTGCTTGGCATGGCATATTGTCACAGCTTCACTATTCTCATCCTTACACGAGCAGGTGATGTTGCCATTCTCTCTGCAGAGCATTCATGAAGCATAGACGCAAAAAGGAATGATTATGCCCGTGGTTTTCGACACAGCGCATTCTGGTGCTGGATATTCTACTGCTGTGCTCGTAACGTGTAAACGGAGCTGAACATTTGACCTCCAGGAGCTTGTGGCGCAAGCATTGAAGGCAGTAGGCTTGTCTGGTGTGGAGCCTTTGTTTCCCGGTGAGCTGTCTGGTGGCATGAAGAAGAGGGTCGCTCTGGCCAGAGCCATCATCAGGGACAATGAGAATGACCACGCAGAGCAGGCATTCATCTGATCCTTTTCAACAGAATCAAACATAAACACTTGAAGGCTACATATACGCCAGCACCTTGATATGGCATCATCTGTCAACAAAGGCGCCATGTCTGCAGGTTCATTGCACCTATGCATATCTTCTTTTGCGCCGCCAAATCGCTGTTTGCAGCAGAGAGCACAAGAAAGTGTCATTGATCATGCAAGGCCTGCAGAACTTGCCTACAAAGGTGCCCTCAACACCACTCGCATGTCGACCTTTCCTGCAGCACAAGACCTACAGTCACCAAAGCATAGTTTGGTGATGTCATCTAGCAAACTTTTGCACAAGTCATGACCAGATGCACGTTCTTGGAAAGTAATTTACGCCTTTGAGCTCAACACCTCAGAAGTTCACTTGTGAACGATGCAGGCTATGAACTGATCAGGAATCTTTGTACATCGCTTGGCTTCTATCTAATTGACGCAAGGAGCATATAGTTTATTTTCCTTCTTGTCTTTGCAGCTTGTGATGTATGGTGCAGCAACAGCTGGCCTTGGTCCTTTTGCTCCTGCAATAGTCAAAGATCTCACCCAATTGCTGCAAAGCACAGGGGGCAAGCGGAAAGCAACAGAGGGCTGTTCCAGCTATATTTCACAGCGCTTGGCTTATCTCTTAGACCCCAAAAGGCAATGGTGCTTTTTGCCTTGCAGGTTGTGATGTATGATGAGCCAACAGCAGGCCTTGATCCCGTGGCTTCCACTGTAGTTGAGGACCTCATAAGGTCGCTGCAGAGCACAAGGGGTCAGAGGAAAACGACAGAGGGCATTTCCAGCTATATAGTGGTCACACACCAGCACAGCACTATCAGGAGAGCTGTGGACAGACTTGTCTTCTTGCATGAGGTACAGTCTCTTGAAGTGAGTCAATACTATGCATGCTCCAATACAGGCAATATATGTGTGTCCCAAGTTATGCCTCATGCATAGTAGTAGTACTGTGCATGTGCTTCTGCACATTGACTGTAAGGTTCAACGTCAAGGGTGCAGTGCTGAATTGATCTGTGAGCTCTGACTTTCTTGCACTTGGTCATACCAGCTGCAGACATGCTATTGGTTGTTGTCAAAACTGCTCGGCACTGGCTTGAGCACCTGCACTGCTTCCTGCTTGTAGCTGCAGAATGCAGCTGATGCTTGCTGTTTTGCTTAGTGCTGTCAATGATTTGCAGCATCACGGAAAGACCCCTGTCTGGCTCAATGTGCCGAAAGCATCACGATGTTGGGCTTGGCAGTAAGGTGCAACACGCAAAATGCACAAGCTTTCGTCAAGCGCTTGATCTTTTCGGGCCGTGCTGAATGTTCTGTTCTGCATTGTTTGCAGGGCCAGGTCGTGTGGGAAGGGCCAACAGCAGATTTTGACAAGTCAGAAGAAGCGATTGTAAGACAATTCTCCCAAGGAAGCCTGGAGGGTCCAATCAAATACCTATAAGCCTTCACAGCACAGCAAGTATGCTTTGTACAGCAATGAATACCCAGTTTCTGACAGCCTAGCAAGGCTGAAGCATTGTTGAATTAGAGAGAGAGTATTCTGCGTCGCAAGTAGCGCACATTCATGCCACGTACAGGTGCAGTGTGCTGCCGATCGCAGTTTCCATGCTGTACTAAACTGACCAAGCATGTCCAGGGTCAAAATGTCTGTGCGTGAGTATGCAATGCCATAGGGGCACTATAAACAGCGCTTTCAAGGCATGCTGGCAACTCTCATCAGTCGCACAGTGCCGGTTGACACTCTGATTGGTCAGGCCAGAGTTTGTCTAGAACTGCATCGAGCAGCAGCCAGTCCAAATGCGTGCAGACTCTTCATTGCGACGGCAGCATGTTTATCCGAGTCAAGCAACCCAGATTAAATGTAATGCCTAGGCATGAGCGCTTGCCTTGACAGAACAGCTGTACGAGGCAGAGGACACCAGAGTCCTTCACAGAAATGCGCAGGGTGTGAGCAGCATTAGACTGTAGTCTCTCATGCTGCTTTTGCACACACTGGGTCCTTTTGCCATGCTAAGAGCAAAACCTTTGTCTCCAATGTTGGTGTTTTCTGCGTTGGCTCCACTGGCACCAGTGCGAAAAGAATACAGCGAGCATCAATCACGAAGTGCGTGACAGCAGCTTTCTCAAGCGCATGTGCAGCCATGTGATGCCTTGTTTGGCCACAATGATGAGCCCAGTTAAAGCATCACATGGCTGCGCTGAACTGGACATAAATACGCAACAACATCAGCTCGTCATACGTGAAAAGTTGTTGACAACGAGTGAGCAAGTGCTGTTAGCTATACCAGAAGGCATGGTGACCTAGCGATGCAGTCTTTCACGCAACTGCAAGCTTTACTTACGCCGTTGAGGTGCCGCCTTGCCAGGAACAGGAAGCGCTGACTGGACAAAATCTTGACGGTACCGGACGAGCGCTTTCAACAGCTGTCAGAAGCGAGCTAGCCTGGTTTGGTGTGCTGCCGTTCCCTGCAAACTTTTGGGGATTGCAGAACAAGCAAGCCAGTCTAGGCCCGTAGGCTAGTAGGGTGCCGCTTGTCGCTTGCGCTTGTGCTTTTGACGGTGTAGCGATTGGCAGAAGAGTTGCAAGGCTCAGACGACTTCGTCATTGGAGGTCGCGGCCGACAACATCGACTCTTCAGCTCACAAGGTGAAGCCAAAATTTTGCGGCATCTCTGTTAGGTCTGATCGTCACTCTCAAGGTACCGTCGCGAGGCAGCCCAAACACCAGCTGAGATCCTCAGCAGTGCTTCCCACTGGCTTATACGGCCTTCTGCTAGCAGCTCTGCAGTTTTGAAGCGCGTTTTTAAGGTACAGTGTGCTTATGCTGTGGTGCTCTTGGCCTTGGCTTGACTTGCTGACGGTGCTGCGCAGTCAATCAAACGACTTGATGCTAGTTGCATTTGACGTCATGTGCTACAGCGCATCAAGACGCTGGTCATATAACAGCTGCTGGCGTTGCAGGTCTTCGCCTTCCACGATGGAGAGGTCCTACTCAGGCATGAACGCGGAGTACTACATTGGAATGGAGGCTTGTTTCTACCCTTTGCCCGACAACCATGCACCACCGGCGTTCAAAGCAGCTTACGACGGTACGTTCCGACCGCATCGAGCCGGAAACACAGCACTCGAAGCATCCTGCCTACTGACATGTGGCAAAGCAGCTTCCCAAAATCTGCTGAAAATTGTGTTGTTCTCTGCAGTTGTGGGTACCTCCCCAAGCAGTGGAAGCAGCAGCAACACCACCACACAAGTTGAGGATGACTTGCACAACCTTGACTCCCTGGCTACCCATGCATCAGCGTTTAGCCACCTGGCTTCTGCCCTGGACCGGCCTTTGCCTATCAGAAAGCGTCAGCGCAAGCCTATGAAGAAGTCAAGGCCTGCTGAAGAGGTTGAGAATGTCCCTGTCCACAAGAAGCCTGGGCGCAAGCCCAAGGCAGCAGGTGGTCCTTTCCCCCCTGTACTTTGGATTGTACCCAACCTGACGTTGTAGTGCTTCGCTTTGGCAGCGTCTGTCCTGTGTTTTCACTGTAGTGCTTTGCTTTGGCAGCGTCTGTCCTGTGTTTTCACTGTGTTGATTTTCATGTGCACAGCGCTGGCATGTGCAACGCTGCAAGCATATGTTACGGCACAGTTTGCGAGCGTACATGATGTATTGCAGTGTGCTGTCTGTCTGCTCAGCATATCTGATGTAGCTGTACCCAGATTCCAGCATTGCTTCCCTTGTTAAGCGATTCATTGCTGCCTGTACTTGATACCCTGTATTGTGCTGACATCATCGATACTGACCATGCGTCCGTCAGCTTTCACAGTGCAAGCTCACCATCATTCATAGTGCAAAGTAAACAATGTCAGGTCAAAAGTGTGAGTCTAAATTGTATGTGCCTGATGCAGCTGCAGCTGTTGGCGTGAGCCAGGTGCAACCTTTGAAGGAGCTTGAGAGGAAGACAAGTGCCAAGGAAGCTTTGAGCCCTCGTTTCTCCCGGGATCTTCCGGTTAGGCACACACCCAAGAAGTTGTGGGAGGTAAGGGTTCTCTCCCAATTTGTATTAAGTACCTATTCATCAGACATGTATGTGTGGAAAACACATATAGAGAAGGAAAATAGCAGATGTGCTTTTTGCTGTTTGCTTGCATGGACAGGCAGAGCACTGCCACTTAATTTGCCTTTTTGTTGTCCAGCCTGACGCTGCTTCATCAGAGTCTTTCGGCTGACACTGCCAAGCGGAGTCCCACATTTCTGACTACCCTGGACACAAAGGTAGGCTACAGTGTGAAGAGAGTGATGTCACTGCCCAAGAGGGCTTGCAATGTCTGCCTTGCACATCAGTGTCTTACTCACGAGGCATTGCTGATGTGGTGAGGAAAATCTGTCCAACTTGTCACTTTCTGTCTTGGTCAATTTCCGTCCACCTGAGCCCCTCATTGTGCCTGGAGCAGGCTGGAACACAATCAATTGCACTCCAGGTTTGAACAGTGCACAAGGAGGTTTCTTTGTATGCTGTGCTTTAGCCAAGACTCAAAGTGCACTGTCAATTGCACTGCAATCTTGCCTTGGTTGGCCATGTCTCACCTGCCTGACACAACATGAACATCACATGCTCTGTATCAAGTACAAGCCAGCCCGGCATCTGAAGAATTGGTTGTCAGACCAGGACTGCCCTTGACTGCCCCTGGCAATACCCAGCTGCTGACACGGGTGATCACCTCTGAAATACAATCCTTGTGGCTTGCAGGAAGATGAGATTGTGGGAGGTGTCAGGAAAGGTAGGGTTGCCAAGCAGAGCCTGGCTGACCTGGAGGACTACACCCCTACCCCAAGCCCCAGGAAGGTCAAGGTCTCTGCCCCCAAGCAGCCCAAGCACAACCCCCTTGCTGCCCCCCATGGCAGCTCAAGTGGCAGCCCCAAGCCCTCTGGAGGGCCCAAGGGCCAGAAGGAGGGCGGCCCTTGTGCCGTTTGCTTTGTGACAAGTAAGTGTCTGTCCGCCTGTGTCTGTATGTCTGTCTGTGTCTGTGTCTGTGTCTATGTCTGTGTCTGTCTGTCTGTCTGTCTGTCTGTCTGTCTGTCTTCTCTCTTTCAACAGCAAGTAAAGAAAAGCTGGATTGCCGTGCAGATTACTATGAAGCGACACTATAGCTACTTGAACAGTCAACAACATGTATTTACAATGCTGCCTTGCCCTGCAGAATCTGCTACCTGGAGGCGTGGTGCTCTCGGTGGACGCCACAGTGGTGAGCCTTTGTGCAACAAGTGTGGTGTGTGGGAGTTTAGGCATCCTGACAGCCCCCCAAGAGATGAGGTAAGCCCAGTTTCAACATGCTGTTTGTATAAGACAGCACTTTCGCTGCATGTCTATCATCCAGATGCTTCTGCGTTTCATTGCTGTGACTGACAGAAGCACTTGTGTGCAACAGGTCAAAGTACCAGAACAATTGCAATCATGTTTGCTCATTGCAGCTTGATTACCATGCATCAATCACATAACAAGTGGCTGAAGGTTGCACCTTGATGCAGCAGTTGCATGCTTCAAAGCCTTTTGCTGCTAGAAGGTTTGCGTACAATGCTTGCCAATAAACTTGACAGGAAGCATGTGAAGCGGTTTTCTGCATCCCAAGTGCCTCATCTATGTTGAAATTTATATCAGAATACATGTCACAGCACTGTAACATGTTGATTTAAGCTGGTCTTCATGTCGTTTTCCTTGGCAGAATTTGCTGAACAGCTGTTTTCACATGCAGGCAATGGATCTTGACAGGCCAAACTTGGGTCGGAGGGGCTCAACTGGCTCAGCAGCAATCAAGCGGCCAGCAGGTAACAGCAGAGGTCTTCTTCACCAGCATGATGAGGCCAGGGCACTTCCCCACCAGCCCCAGCCCAGGGCGTTTTCCCACCAGCCCCAGCTGGCCAGGGCAGGCTCCCACCAGCTCTCAGCTGACAGCCTCCCTGAGTCATCCTCAATAGCCAGGTCAGCCAGTGTGCAGTTCAGCCCTGCAGCTGTGGCAGCTGCTGCCCCAGCTGTGGGCCCTTTCAGCAGGATGCAGCCTTGGGCAGGTAACAACCTGGTGGCAAGAGTTCCTGACACTGTCCAGCTCAGCACTATGCAGCGGTGGGCAGCTGGAACCAGCATGCTGCGCGCTTCAAGCGGTCCTGCAGCTTCCCCTTTGACGGACAGGGTAGATGCCACCGCTGCTGCCTCTCCAGCCACTGCTGCCCCTCCAGCCACTGCTGCAGCCCATGCAGCCAACAAGAAGAGGAGTGCTGACGGCAGCAATGCTGAGCCTGAGGCTAAGAGATGGCAGACTGAGGCTAGCACTAGCTCAAGCAGCCGTAACATGTGGGCCATAGCCAATGCAGCCAGATTGTCCCATGCTAGCAAGAAGGCTGATGAGGGTGAGAGGGAAGATGGCAAGGGGGCTAGTGGTTTGATGGGTCTGCAGGGCCAGCAGACGCGCATCAAGCTGAAGGTTGTGCGCAGCTGTACTGCCGCTGAGCAGGAGCCCAGGGTGAAGGAGGAGTTCTAGGCAGCTTGTGCTGGCCTGAAAAGATGTAAAATAGAGACCACCCCTGCTATATCTTTGTAGACACCACGTCTTGTCTGCTGCTTCATATGCAGCCTCAAGAAACAGTAATATTAATGTATGGTGTTCTTTTGCTTCAGTTGCTTCTGTAGTGTAGCTTTGTCATACAGGCCTGCAATGTAGTGTCGACACTGAGACTGATGTTGGATGTAAGCAGCACAAGTCTGCTGACTCAGATGCGCGAGTGATCATGCATGCTTTTTGGCGTATGCATGATCATGATTGCGTCTTGCATGCTATGCAATGCAAGCAGCGTACTGCATATGCATGCTTTTACCACAGCTTGTCTGTCTGGAGCCCTGCTTCTAAGTGCACACGTGGGGCCAGGTCGGCACTGCGTTGCCTTGGATTTGGTCATGCGTCTGACTGTGCGCTGAGGTAAAGAGGCATCTTGGCTTGTCCAACTATTTGGCGTCTCCTTGATCCTGCCAGCTGTACCTGCAGTAGGGTCACATGGTCAGAAATCTTCTGTAGCGTCTTCACGCAGTCGAGTGATGCCCCTTGGCAGTACCACATGGCTTGCCAGGTTGAATTTCTGTATTCATTTTCATAAACGTGATCAAAGACGCATAGCCTAAGCTTTCAGCCAGCAATACGCAAGATCACTGGAGGCTCCAAGATACGCTCAGAACATCTGAACGGCTGATCCCAGGGTGCATCAGGACTCCTTGCTTCAGCGTGTTGTCGGCCTTTCGGGACGTGTCTGACTCAGCTCAGCCGGCAGCGCAGCGAGCAGCGTGCAAAATGATGCGGACCTTGCTTCTGGGCCTGGCCTTATTGGCTGTAGGAGCTTCTGCGCAGGACTACACCACCATCAACGTCCAGCCTTTCTCTGATGTCCAAGTCTGCGTGCCTTTCAACGTCGCCATCCAGCCCGGCCCCAGCTACGCTGTGCAAATAGCTGCGGAGCAAGCTGTCAAAGACGTCTTTCAGGCTACCGTCGGCAGCGGAGGACTGCTGTCCCTGCAGACGTCCGGGGGCTTCACCACCACGCAGCCGATTCAATGCATCGTCAGTCTCCCAGCTTCCAAGCTGACAGGAGTGACCGTCACCGCCCCACAGACGCAGGTGCTACTCAGGAACGGCTTCACGTCTAGCAAGCTGACAGCGGCAGTCGCTGGCAGCTCGACTTTGCTTGCTGACGGACTGGCTGCTGCCAGCGGTGCACTCACGGCTAGCGGGTGAGTGTCAGCCTGCAGTCGACACTAGTCTGACCTCCAATCAGTCTGAGAGTCTGACTTCCTCAACGTCTGCATAAAGCTGCTGCCATGCAAAGTACAGCTTGCTGTCATGCAACAGCAACCATCATGCGACTCCAGACATGTAGCATGCATCATCCCAGTTAGGCGTCTGCACACAACTTTGCAGCCGTCTGCATCAGGCTTCAGCAGATCCAGAGGGAGCAGCAAACAGGCACCACAAGCTCTGCATGTTTTTGCTGTCAAGCAAGCATGCAATCTGCACAGGCAAATGTCTGACTCACAAAGGCTGCATGAGCTTGCCTGTGCACGCAAGGCTTCTTCTGACTCATCTTCTTCACTGCAGTGCGGGGACCATTGCTGTTGCTGGCAACCTAGGTGCCTTGACTCTGGCCAACACTGGGACAGGCACCATCTTCACTTCAGGAGTGGCAGCAGGCGCTGCTGCAGCTGTGTCTGGCTCTGGCAAGACCATCGTGTTGCCTACAGGCGGTATGTCTTCTGTGTCACCCGCATGCAGTGCAACACTTGAACAATTGCATGAAACTGCTGGCCTGCAACATTTGTGCGATTGCATGCCTCTCTGAATATCTGCTGGCAAGCACACCTGTGCAGCTGCATATTCCTTATTGTGCACCTCCTATCACGTAAGGAACCTGAAACAATGCCAACTGGCCTTTGCTGCTGCAGTGTCTTGCTGGCAAACTCTTGCTGTTGTACAGGTGTGAAGTAGTCTGACATAATGCCTTGCTCCAGCTGTCATTGTCAGCCTCAGCACCATCCACATTTGCATTGCTTTGGCTTTGATATACTGTCTCTCAACAACAAGCTGAAGCTGAATGACTGCTTCCGTTACTGCACTCTTTCGTGATGCCAATGGTTTCCAAGATGCTCTTGACAGGCTGAGGTTGACCTTCGCTTGTATTGCAGGAACGGCAGTATCAAGTTCACCTGGCAGTGCAGGCACAGTCACTCTGGTTGATGGCAAGTGTACTGTATCGGTAAGTGTATAAGCAAGATGTCTAGCCTGGTAGCTGCCAATGCACTTGCTTGACACATTCACTCTCAAAGGGGTCTCAAGATGGCTGTTGCGCAGCTCATCAGTTAATCTTACAAAACATCTGTGCTCAGAACAAGCCGGCCTGGCGGGACAGGACTTGGGCCATACACACCTAGCACATGTGCTGGAACGCGTCACCATTTATTTATTATTTTTATTGTCTGTGCTCAGAGTGTTGATTTTGTCTTTGTTTTATGCAACCTGCCTCTTGGTGTGACAATGCGCGGCAGTAAGCATGGCAGTAATCAGCAGACGGCAGATGTAGCACAGATTGCATCGTCTTCTGTCACATACTCAATCAAGTATGGCAGAGGTGGCGATGCAGACGATGCTGCATGTGTTTGTGCATGTCACTGCCGTCTTTTGCCACAGCTTTCTGTTGCCTGAGCATACATCAAAGCCGTTGCCAGCCCCAGAGCTGTGCTTCTTACTCTCTCTCAGCCTCTCCAAGGGAAGGCAATAAAGATGACAATCCTTGTGCATTCCTGGAATCTTTGCTGCTGGGCACCTCGCTGTCTCAGCCTTTTGACAAATGTCCAAACAGCGCAAAGACCTTCAGTGCAGACTGTCTGATTTCGTGCTGGACGGCTGCTGTCTCAGTCTCAGTTGAGTAGCCTGTGCATGTGTTTGCATTCCTCTTGACTGCTGATGTTGCACCTTTGCAGGGGAGTGCTGCACCAAGTGGGGTTTGCACCTCTGTCTCTTCTCCCAGCGTGCCAGCTAAGCAAATCACCTACAGTTGTGGCTTACAGGTCACTGGCAGCTTCCAATGCTCAGGTAACCCAAGCATCTGCTGCATGTGACACAAGCACTACTTGTATGCAGGCTTGCAGTTGCCTGGCAGCACACTTGTTGATCTGCACATGCTTGCTCAGCGTGCTGGCAATTAGTAATTATCGAGGCAGCACATCTGTCGATCTGCACATCTATGTTGCCTGTTGTGAATCTGCACGACAGCTTAGCTCTCAGAGCTTAGGCTGCAGCTGAGGCGCCACAGCTCTGCTGCTGTCCAAGGGAACATGTTGCAATGAGATCATGCTGAATGAGAGTGCTGTGCCTGAGTCAACGTCGGGGCATAGGCACTGCCACAGTGACTACAACACATGTTAACTCAAGCTGCAATGGCACATGCTTGCATGCACATCAAAGCCATGCTCACAAGTTTTCAATATCTGCTGCGCATGACACAATCCCCGCATGTGTAGCAAGAGCGCGGCCCCTTGGCAGGACGTCAGCACATATACAATCTGGTGTCCATCTGCTGATTCGCATCCTCAGGGCTGTACAAGATGCACAAGCACCGCCATCATGCTATGCCAGGCAGCAGGACTTGCTGCGTAGACTGGATGCTTGTATCACATGGCCAGTCTTCTTGTTTGACATAGCATGATTTCATTACCTGAAGCATCTTGTACAGCCATCATGATGCTGGTTTGCTGTGCTAGGCATAGCATGATTACAGTACTTCAGCAGGGACGCCAGATTGTCACATGCCGTTGGCATACAGCATTACACACCAGCATGTCAAAGGACATTGTGATGTATGACGGTGAAAGGGTTCAATAAAAATTGGCAAAAGAATTGCAGAAAACGATGCACAGCTTGATTGCTGCCATTTGTGCAGGCGGTGCTGGCAGTGTAGCCCAGATCTCAACCCCTGCTGGACCTGCAACTGTCAACCAAGCACAGAACATCAAGTGGGTACTTTGGCTTCTGATAGCTGTGTGTTGGCGTACTGTGGCGCCCTCTGATTGATCAAAGGCTTGTGCATGCATGCAAGTGCAAGCAGCCTGAACGCATATCAAGCTTGCCCGGCGTCAATTTGCAATATCTGCTCTATAGCAGAATGCCTTGGAGCATGCAATGCTGCAAGTATATGTGCAGTAGTCAGGTGTAGTAATTGAGCACAGCAAGGACGTCTGTCAAAGGGGCTCTGCATTCAATTTGTTTGCATTGGCCATGCTCTTGCGTCACACTGATAGGCAGGACATTTGTCAAGTATCTGCCATTGTACTACATCTTTGATGGTGTCTGTGGCGCGTCATTCTCAGCATTCATATGCAGTCACTGATAGCTTGGGCATTGCTACGCATGTACAGATTATGCAGTGCTTTGAATGAGTCAAGGGTTCATAGGAATGCCAATTGTGATGAAACCAATGTTAAACATATGTGATGTAGCTTTGACGGCGACAACGGTGTGTCCTCATCAAGCGAGGCCACTGGCACCAACAGTGCAAGTGCCTACAGCTCTTCTTCCTCAGGCCCAGATGGCTCTACTGGTACCACTGAGACCTCTTCTGATGGTGAGCAATGCCACACTATTCTCAGCACTGCTGTCCAGTGCATGCCTCAATGTCGTCCTGCATACTTTCCGCCAGGTGCAGATATGTATAGGCTTAGACGCCAGTAAGAAGATGTATACAGACCGCAAGCAGCATTTAGCTTATGCTCTTCCTCCTAAAGGCCCATTTGACTGTAGTGGCACCTCTAAGCCTCTCTCTGAAAGTGAGCAATACCACCTCTGTTCCCAGCACATCTGTTTAGAGCATGCCCTTGCCTGTATAGCATTCAGCTAGTATCCACCATGGATATCTCTTCTGACGGTGAGCAATGCTACGCCTGTTTCCAGCTCCGCTGTCTAGTGCATGTCCTCAACTGCACAGAATTCAGCTATTATGCATGCCCTTGGCTTTATAGCATTTAGTTAGATGGCAGTGCTGGCATCTGTTCTGATGATGTGCAGTGCCTGCAGAGCTGTTCACAGCATTGCTGTCTAGTGCATGCCCTTTGCCTGTATAGCAATCAACTGGTAAGACACCGCTGACATGGTAGCTGATGCCACACCTTTTCTCAGCACTGCTGTCTAGTGCATGTCCTCAATTGCACAGAACTCAGCTGCTATGCATGCCCTTGACTTCACAGGATTTGTTTAGTACGGCAGTATTGGAGTCTGGTCTGATGGTGTGCAGTGCCTGCAGAGCTGTCACCAGCATTGATGTCCAGTGCATGCTCTCTCAACTGTACAGAGTTCAGTTGACATGCCCTCATCAAGACCTCCTCTGAAGCTGAGTAATGCTAGACCTGTTAGCCCCGTGTAGCATTGCACACCAGCAGAGCCGGTCTCAGTGGTGTCATGTTGACTGGAGGTTGTACAGTTGAGGATACAAGAGTTGGACAGCAATGCTGGGAATACGTGATGTGTAGTGCAACTGTAGCACAAGATTTCAGCCAATGCAATGCACACAACATTCAGCAGATGGACAGTACACAGCTTTTGTTCAACTTCTGCCATTGGGCCCTTGTGGAACCGCTGAGACCCATAGCTGCAGTGTGATCACACAACTTTGAGCATGGGTTCCAGCGCTTGACAAGGATTCAAGGTTCAGAAAGAAACAGCAGCTGTGTTCACACCATTGTAGGGCACACATGTTGCATTGCTGTTCATGTAACGACATTTTCTGTGCATGTAGCATAGTGATTGCGACAATGATTGTGAAGTACCAGATTGCATGCCAAGACAGGACAAGGGTCACACACCTGTGTATCACATTTGACCTACTGCCAGCAGGGTTTCTCATGCAGTCATTTGTTCTGAACGTGTGCTAGACAGGCTCAGCAGGCCCAGCTAGGTTCGTACTGGAGCAATCAGCTGACTCCAATCAGTTCCATCCTCTGCTATCCTGAATTTCTTGTATAGCAGGGGTTCTGGCATTGTCACTGTCGCTGTGCCCATGACTGTCACTCCTGTTGTTGATTATCACCATGTTCATCGTTTTATTATGCATGCAATGTAGCATTAGTGCTCTGTTGCAGGTCAAGGCTTTGGGCTGCAGGCTTCCAACCCCTCTGGGGGCTCAGCAGGGGGGGTGTCAGGGCAGGGAGGCAAGACAGCCACTGGCCAGTTTGTCATTCAGACCTGCGCCACCAGACCAGCAGTGCTGTTTGCAACTTCTGCACCTCCTTCATCCACTGGTGCTGTTGCTGCTACTCCTGGAGCTGAGGCTCTGGCTACAGCTGGTTGATCTGCCTTTTGCAGAGACAAGAGTCATTATGAAGACCCTGATGCCATGATGCCCATTTGCAGCAACTATCACATTCATCTGTTTGCTTATATCAAGATCATGTTGCCGTCCACGTATGCGTAATGTATCATTTCACTGTCGTGTTGCTTGTTACTAGCTGTTGCTGTCTATATATGCGGTGATGGACATGACTGAAGCGCGTGCGCTGCATGCAGCCATTTTTGTGGACCATCTGCAGATGCCTCTTGAAGTACACAAGTACCTTGTTTGCATGTTCAATAATTGCAGCTGTAGTCGAATTCCTATCACAGTGTTGACTTGCTGTGCTCAAGAACACCGTGTCTGTTGGTCATACGTTTCACCCAGGGTCATCACATTTCCACCACCTGTAAAGAAGCCTTCATGTACAAGCATACAGCAAGCATCATAATTGCACCGCTAGAATCGCATTGCATACAAGCAAACGCCTGGGCGATGAAGTTCAATTATAACGGTTATAATCATGCATCACATGAAGCTTCAGCTCCAATGCTGCCTTATGTTGCCGTGCTATGATCCATAGTGACGTCCACATCAGACCTTTGTCCTCTGTGTCGCATCCTGGCAAGAAAGCCTGACAATACTGGCGACTGCACAAGCAGACATCATCAAGAAAGATTTGCCATGCAAGCGTTACGAGCGTTTCATTGCGCTTAAACCGACAGGTAGGAATATTCTGTCAGTACTCCGTCACCGGCACTGTGACGCAGTTACAGTCGACTTGCTGGTTGACAGGAGTGGTTCTGCAGAGGACAGACCGTCACTCGCGCCTGCCGCCGCGACGCTGCATCATATAGCGATAGTGTCGGGGTGTGTTCGCTAACTTGACTAACGTTGTCAGCTCGGGGCAAAAGTAGCTGTATCATCGTCTGTAAATGTACTGAGCGTTTCATCGTCTCGTAGCCAGCTTTGATCATGGTGCAGTTTCAGCACAACCTTGAAAATGCTAGGCTTGCTGAATGGGCACCACAATATGTGAACTACAGCCTGTTGAAACTCAAGCTGAAAGACATTATCGCTGTTAAAGACAGTGAGCAGCTAGACCAAGTCTGCACAGCCCGCAAATTCATCTTCCAAGGTACCTTTGCCATTGCCTAAGCTACGCTGTCATTGCCTACCCAACTCCCCTAGCCATTCTGCGTTCACGGTGCTTGATGCAAGCCAAACGATGCAAATGTTCTGTGAAAAGCTAAACTCAGCTGCTGCATGTGGCCTTGCTGCACTGCAGGCACTCTTGACTCTGAAATCGAGAAGGTGCTTTCCTTCTACGCTGATGTCTCCACCAGCATCAAACAAGAGTTGCAAAATGGTGAAGAGTCCTTTGATCACTTCCAAGGAGCAGTCATGGATTCTGAAGAGCTTGACACTGAACAGAAGCTACACAGAGTCGATGACAAAATAGAGGAGTTGCAATCAGTTGCAAAGCGTATCACAGACTTGCTGCAGTATGTCAGCCTCAATATGCAAGGCATTCGCAAAATCCTGAAGAAATTTGCAAAGCATGTGGAACCTACTAAGCCCTCTCCAGGCTTCCTGGCCCTTGAGATTCAGCATCCCCATGAACCTGGATGGAAGATGATGCAGGTACCGCATTGCCGTTCAAGTTCATCAGAGTGCTGTGCAACATCAGTGCAGCCCATCACTCTGCGACAGCTTGCAGTCAGTTACTCTGCATTCAGTCACCTATGGCATTGCAGTTGATGAGCTGTACACAAGCTGGCAACACTGAAATCATGCTCGCGAACTGTGTGCTTGAACTTATGCACCCAACGGGGACTTCATAATTTTGATTGCATCAACACGATTCATCGCATCATATTGGTGCCCAAAGCTGCATTGCCCAGTGCACATGCCATGGGACTTGCACAACAGGCAGCTTGTTTTGCAGTCTGAACTCTGCTTGTCTTGTAGAGGCTTGACACTCTTGCTCGTGCTTTTTCTTGGACCGTGTTAAATTCTGCATGTGTGGCTTGTGCAGGGTACTTTCCTGCCAGCCAACGTGTCAGAGCAGCTGGACGACATGTCCACTCACAAGGTGCTGGTCACATCTGCTGCCAAGGTATTAAACTTGACTCGTTTGCTCACTCTCCTGCTCGCACACTCGCCGGTGCAACCTGTATGCACGCACGCACTAGCTCACCCACTTCGTCACTCACCACTGGTCCACTCACTGATCCAATCAAGAAGCCATCAACTGCTTTCAATCACTTCTGTCTCTCTCTCTCACAAGGTGCTGGTCACAGCTGCTGCCAGGGTGCATTGCTCTCTGAACCCAGGTCAATTTATACAGCATTCACATGCACCTCTGACAGATCTCAAACCCAGCCTAGCCATCCAGCAGCAGATGGCTGTCTCTAAGCAATCATGTTTTTGACCTAAATGCAATACCAGGTGTTGACACTCCATGATGGCATTGCAACATCAGCATTGCCGTGTGTTGAACAGGGCGCTGAAAGCTTGAAAACTCTGTGACTGTGACTGTAGGTGAAGCATCATTATGCAAAGCTGAGAGGGTGGAGGTCCAGTCTGTTGAAGGAGAGCTCTCCAGACTTGGCAGGCGCTGTGGCACATGGAGATATGGGCACAGAGATTGAGAATGTTCTCAAGAGGTGATTTTCTGCAACAGGCGCAATGTCAGATTGCATAATGCTGGACGTCCTGCTTTGCTTGTGCTCAAATATTCATCACGGCTTGAAACACCAGCAGCTGGGATGTCTAGGTACCTGTGCGTAACATAGATGACATTTCAGATTTAGGAGTGGTATCTTGCTCTGATGGACAAGTATTGTCACGCCATGCCTGCTCACTTGCAGGCATGGTTGCTCATACTGAGATGCCAAAAACAGGAATCGCTTGCATGATGGAAGATGTCTCACAACTGTCAAAGCTCATAGCAGTCTTCAGGCTCATCTCTGGACTTTCACCAGCTGCTCATGTGTGCACATTCTGGCATCAATGCAATCAAGCTCTGAAAACAAGTACAACAACAACAACAAACAACAGCTGAAACTTCTCCTCTGTAGACCCTGCACAGCAACCCACTGGGCGCATGCTGGTCTGTAAAGAAACACAATGTAGAACAAACACTTTTGCTGCTGCAGCATGGATGACTGGGAAAAGCTGGCTCAGCGCAATGCCTTGCTGGTGCATGGTCTTGACTGGAATGAGCGCAGAGCTGGTATCTTTGAGCCTGCTCCCACTGATGAGCTGGCCGTGGCCACCACCCTGGGGCTTGTGCTGAACTGCCTCAGCTCAGGGCTGTACATGGCGAGTCAACTACCCTACTTTGTTGTGAAAGCCACAAAATCAGGGAAGTGCCATGCAAAGCATTGCGTGGCCTTGACTTACATGAGCGCAGAGCTGGTATCTTTGAGCCTGCTCCCACTGATGTGCTAGCTGTGGCCACCACTCTGGGGCTTGTGCTGAACTGCCTCAGCTCAGGGCTGTACATGGTGAGGCACATCGCCCGTTGTCGGTTTTGCAAGAAGATGCAATCAGATGCGACAATGCTTGCTATGTCCTACCAAGCGTTGTCAAGTATTGGACGTACACGTATGTTAGCTGTGGGCTGGTCTGGTGCTGATTCTTAAGTGGCTTAGCTCACACTGTGCGTGCTCAGACTCCTGTTATCATATCTGTTGCGGGCTCCTTGTGTGACCTTTGATGCACAGTCAAATGGTTCAGGATACCACTGGTCGGAGACAGCTGATTGCTCCAGTATGTACCTAGCTGGGCCTGCTGAGGCTGTCTAGCATATGTTGAGAATAAACAAATGAACATGACTCCTCATTTGGCAGAACTTGGCAATGTCCACGTGCATCGATTGATCAAAATACCCAGAGTGATCAGTGTCAGCGATGTCAATGTGCCTCTGCAATTAGTCATCAGTGCTATTGACATGTGGTTGCAACTGCCTGCAGGCAAACTACCAGCTGGTACTGCCAAACATTGAGGACTATCTGATCGACATTGGGGCAGCAGTCACAATGGCGGGTGTTGTGATTGGGTGCTGTGATGTTGCCTCCATTCCTGGCACCATAGGTGAGTACACATCACACTCACAACAATACCTATGGTTTTCTTGTTTTGAAGCAATTGAGTCATTTCAGCTCCTATAATGTGTGTCTCTTATGCATCTCAAAATTTTCCTTGCCAGTACAAGGCTATTGTGAATCATCCAGTTGCTGCTGCTGCTGCTGCTGCTGCTGCTTTGTATCATACATTTTCCCTGACATATGCTGCTGGTGTTGCTGCTGCTGCCCTTGCTGCTGCTGCTGCTGCTGCTGCTTCTGTATTATACATCTTCCCTGCCGTATGCTGCTGTGTTGTTGTTGCTGCTGCTGCTGCTGACGCTGCTGTGTTATGCAGCTCCTCTGACATATTCTGCTGCTGCTGCTGCTGCGTCATGCGTTTTCTCTGACCTGTGATATTCATCATTGCAAGGTACAGTGTATGACAAATTTCAAGGTCAAGGCGCCTCTGACCAGCAGTGCCATCGCCTGCATCTTTGGCAATGCTCTTTACTGCATTGAGTATGACACCAAAACGCTGTCAAGTAATCATCCTGTTGCCGGAATCAGGATGTGGATCAACTCAAGTTTCAAGGCAACCCTCTTCAGCAATGCCATTGCAAACAAATCAAATCATGCTTGCTTTTTGACACGCGATGCTGATCACTGCAGGGTACAGTGTATGGACCAACTCTAGTTTCAAGGCGCCTCTCATCAGCAGTGCCATTGCCTGCATCCTGGGCAATGCTCTGTACTGTATCGGCTATGACACCAAATGGCTGTCCATCCTGATGGCTGCAAGGTTGCTTACTGGCCTTGGTAAACCTTCCACTGCTTCACCACCTGCTGCACTGATAAGTACAGTACTCACCCACTCACAGTTGCTGCTAGCATGTACCACTTATTTGTGCCTATCAAATATTTGTCACAAATACTGACCAGAGGGAAGCTTTAATTTGTCTCATCCGGCCAGCTTCACTGCATGCTGCTTGATAGTCCAAGCTGTTCACCTACTTGCTATCACAATGTGCTGTCATTGTGGCTTGCTTATGTTTACGTGCTCCTGAATGGGAACTAGCAGTACTCAGTCGCTTTTGAGATACACAGCTCTCACTGATGCCAAAGCTGCTGAAAGCGTAGACTGGCGCTTCATTGCAGACTCTGTCCAAAAAGCTTTAGGTATCACAATGTCATCACTGTTGATCTTATAACTGAATTTGAAAATGCTGTTGCAGGCTCTGCGAGGACCGTGAATCGGCGCTACATTGCAGATTTTGTCAGGAAAGCTGCCCGCACTAAGGCCAGTGCAGGTCAGTCAGCCATGCTTATTCTTGTGCATGCTTCTGCTTCTGCCTGTACGCTTGTTTTGGTTCTGCTACCTTCGCTTTTGTTGTCGAGAAGCATGCATGAACAGCAGCGTCAGATGGTGTTAAGCCTACATGGACTGGCATGTGTCTGGCATAGCAACACACTGTGCCTGGATCACCCTCTGCATCTGCTAGCCACTTGTCATCGATGCCTTGTTCTCCTACTGTCATTTAGTTTCTTGTGGGTTAGAGCACATTGATGTGAACTAGCCAGTATAGGCTGACTGCCTTGATTGCCTAACTGCACCGCTATGTGTCTATTCTGAGACCACCTATGCAGCTGAAGCAGCCCCAACCATTCAACTGTGCCCCATCACATTCCACCCCATCCCAGCAAGCACAAACTGTCAAGCTGACCTGATTGTGTTTGTGTGTATGCAGCCTTTGTGACATGTAGTGCAGCTGGAATGGCCCTAGGGCCATTGCTGGCGGTGCCAATGTCCAGAGTCCCAACCATTCAACTGGGTTACGTCACATTCAACCCCATCACAGCAGGGGCATACATAATGAGCCTGATCTGGCTTGTGTTCCTGGCTGTGACAGTCTTCTTCTTCAAAGAGCCACCTGTTAGGTATGCAATGGCCTGACTGCTTTGCTCACATTGATGCACACTTTTGCCTTGTGACGATGGTCCCTTTTCGAGACCTATCTGTCTGTCTGTCTGTCTGTCTGTCCATCCTCCATCTTTATGTCTGGCTGTCTGTCTGTCTGTCTCTCTGGCTGTTGGTCACTCTGGCTGTCTGTCTGTTGGTCCGTCTGTCTGATTTGTCTATATGCGCAAACTTACACTGATGCATCCTAATCTTCATGACCATTTTGCATCAATCTCTCTCTGTCTGTCTGTGTCTGTCTGTCTGTGTCTGTCTGTCTGTCCGTCCGTCCGTCCATCCGTCCTTCTGTCCAGCCGTCTGTCTGTGTGTCTGTCTGTCTGTCTATCTATCTGTCTGTCTGTCTGTCTGTGCGTGTGTTGGTAGGTCTGCCTCGAGATCAGTTGTTTGTCATTCAAAGTGCAATGCTTCCTGCCTCACTGCATGTCAGTGCTCTACGTGCTGCATGTGTTTGCGCTCATTGATGCAGTCTGCAACACAGCGATATGATGTGTCTGGGTAGCACGTTCAAATTCAACGCAATTGCAGGGCTGACTCAATTGACCACAGCAAGGACAGCATTCCAGAGTCAACGCTGCAGCAGCCTCTGCTGACAGAAGAGCCATCATCCCCAGGGCAACTAGAAAATGGACACACAGGCGGACAGATCACCCCAAGCTATGTGTCACCCATGAAGCCCCCCAAGGGGGACCCCAGGATACCCACATGGCAGAGCACAGTGCAGCCCATGATCTGTACTTTCTGTATCCTCTTCCTGTTGAAGCTGGTGCAGCAAGCGTACTTGGACAGCTTACCCCTTTTCTCAGGGAAGCTGTACGGATGGACCTCATCACAAGCAGGGTTAATGCTAGCAGTGTTTGGCATCACTGTCATTCCAGTCAACACCGCAGTGGGACAGATCTCAGACCTTGTCAGCGACCGCGGCTTGAATGCCGTCACTTTGTTCATCACAGCTGTGGGCTGTGGACTGCTGATGTGCGGTGGCCGCCCAATCTGGATGTACTTCCTTGGCGGTACACTGGTGTTCATGTGCACAGTGATCTTGGAGGGATCAGGCATGAGTCTTATGAGCAAGATCATGCACCCCAGCTTAGCCAAAGGCACGTGGAATGCTGGGCTCATGTCAACAGAGGCAGGCACGCTTGGACGGCTAACTGGCAACTTGTGTCTGTCCCTTGTGAGCAAGATCACAGGCGTGGCAACTGACAGTGAGGTGTACCGCTTTGGGTTCTTGCTGTTTGGCTTGATGGGCTTTTTGACAGTCAGCAATTTGGGGTACATGTTGGCTATTTGGAAGCGCTTGGCAGCATGATGGAATGAAGTGTCAGCGAGGGTGTTTCAATACATAAGCAGAACTGTTAGCAAGCAAGTTGCAAGCCGGATCTTCAAATAGCGAGTCTACAGAAAGTGAAGTCTGACAGCATTGTATGAGCCAAGCAGGCCTCATGTTTGGTGCGCAGCAGAGTGTAAGCATTGTCGAGCACGGCTATGGCTTTTGCAAGCAGGAAATGTTATTGTGCTTTGTTGAGGCAGGCAGGCTGTGTACAACAATTGCAAGTTTGCTTGTCTTCAGATCACCTAGTGTACTGATGGTGTGCTGTAACCGTGAAGATTAGGCTGGCTATGGGGTTTGCAGATGTTCACCTGAACAGACTGTTGAACCGCAAGTAGATCAGTCATTCTAGCCATACTCTCAGGGCGTGTCAAAGCTGTAGATTTAGATTTGTGCTTGTCATTCCGAATCCTGAAGTTCAGAGTCCTCGCTTTGCTTTGCGGTGGCATTTGGGTCATCTCAATGAGGTTCTCATCATGGCATGGCGTTTTGCATGCTAGCGCTGGTCATGACTGTGGCCATAATTTCGTTCCTACGGACGATACACGCTATTTAGCATGCATCAGCGCGCAGCAAAGCGAGGACTGTGCATGTAGCCATTTACTGCAAGTGCCATTGTAACAGTTCCTCAATGACTGTGGGTCTTGTCCTGTCGTGCTGGCTTTGCAGCGCCTGTCACCGGTCCGAGAGATCAAGACAAGCGGTCTGCAGACACACACGCGTAGTTGTGCTTGTCAGAACCGATTGGCAGAAAAGCTTGGAAGGGTACTATGGAAGCCGCCGATGCTGCGCCAGCGTGCCGGTTGAGTGTATCTTCTGTCATGGTCTTGCACACGTGTCGGATCCTTCTCATCAACCTGTCTTGCAGCTACAAGCAGCTGTCATTATGACAGAACCACCAGCACAATAAGCCAATTGCAAAAGCCTCTTCGGTTGCTGTCTCACGCACACCGCCGCGCTAAATCACGCCAGCCAAACACAGCTTGTGCACTGGACCCCTTACCGAGCTGTACGCTATGAGCTGCCGCTTTCTGGCAGTCGCACTGTGCGTTGCTGCGCTGGCAGCTGCACCCGCAAGCGCTCAGATCAACTTTCCGGACACGGCCTCAGTGCCAGCCGCAGCTCCTTCTGCGGCATTGCCTATCGCGGTGGTCGGGACACAGCCTTTCAGCACCATCCAGGTGTGCGTTCCCGTGAACGTGCTTATTGTGCCGAGCAATGGCACCAACTACACTGTCACCGGCCAAGCGGAACCAAGCGTCTTGCAAGCCCTCGTTCCCGTCGTGGCGAACGGCACCCTGCAGCTACAGAGCAACGGCAACTTCAGCACCAGCACAAGCATCTCACTTCAAGTAAGTCAAGACAGCTCATTGTGGCCCTGGTCTTGGTGCTCATGACCATTGTGCGCTTGATGCCACCAGCACATCAGGAGCAGATACTGAGCAGAATCTGTCCCAGTTGTGCTGGTGGCCTCAAGCACACACTGATCAGCAACTGCTGCATTATGTGCACCTAGCCAGCAAACAGTTGAGACTCATCAGCATGCAAAAGTCTGCATCACACACTTGTTATTATGCTTTCAAAAGTCAGTGTGTCACCCTGCAAGTTCAGTCAGAAAGCCTGATGAGTCACATCTGACCCTTCACCCAGGACTCAAAAAATCCTTGATTGCATGCTAGCTGGCAAACTTGCGCCCCTAATCAAAGCACATGGGAGCATAACCTGATGACACTGCTGATGTCTGCAGGCGGCATTGCCGGAGCAACTTTTATGCTTGATGCTACCTTGAGCTTGAGTGGTTTCCAATTGGAAAGTGCCTTTGATGCATGTTCCTGATCATGCTGCTGATACTTTGATGCGGCCTTAGCCAAAGCACATGAGGCGGCCTTAGCCAAAGCACATGAGGCGGCCTTAGCCAAAGCACATGAGGCGGCCTTAGCCAAAGCACATGGGAGCCTCACCTGCTGACACCGCTGGTACCTGCAGGCAGGCTGCATTGCCAGCACAACAGCTGTCAGGCCATATGCTACTTCAAGCTCTGGTGCTGGAGCAGTGGCTTTGAAGTCATGGTCTGATCGTACTGCTATTGTCTGTCAAACTGACAAACTAGATATCCGCAGATTGCACTGCCAGCAGACCAACTTGCAGGCCTGATGTTGGGCTCAGCCCTAAATCTAGGGCCTGAGAAGTGCCTCTGCATTGAGAAGCATGGTTTGATCACACTGGTGATGTTTGATAGATTGATGTCTGCAGGTCGCACTGCCAGCAGACCAACTGCTGGGCCTGATTCTGATCTCAGCCCTAGATCTAGTGATTGAGAAAAGCCTTTGCCTTTGAAAGTATAGTCTGCTCACACTGCTGATGCTTGATACACTGGTATCTGCAGGTTGCATTGCCAGCAGACCAACTGTCAGGCCTGATCCTGAGCTCGCCAGCTTCCACAGTCACAGTACAGAGTGGCTTCAACAGCCCAACCTTCGGAGTGTCCTCCCCTTTCTCATCAGGCCAGGTGTATGTTCTAGGCATCACCGCCGGCAATCTGTCCATTGCAAACTCTGGGTGAGTCACTTACGCTGACAATCACCTCAGTCACAGTGCAAAGTGGCTTGGACAATCCAACCTTCGGAGTGTCCTCTCCTTTCTCATCTGGCCAGGGCTATGTTCTAGGCATCACCGCTGGCAATCTGTCCATTGCAAACTCTGGGTGAGTTGCTTCTGCCGACAGTCACAGTGCAGAGTGGCTTCAACAGCACAACCTTTGGACTGACCTCTACTTTCTCACCAGGCCAGGTCTATGAGACAGCACGGCTGGCAATCTGTCCATTGCAAATTCTGGGTGAGTCATTTTTGGTGACAGTCACAGTGCAAAGCGGCTTCAACAGCTCAATTGTCATCGGCTTTCTCATCAGGCCAGGTGTATGTCCTGGGTATCACCGCTGGCAATCTGTCCATTGCAAACTCTGGGTGAGTCGCTTCTGCTGACAGTCACAGTGCAGAGTGGCTTCAACAGCACATCCTTTGGAGTCTCCTCTACTTTCTCATCTGGCCAGGTGTATGTTCTAGGCATCACCGCTGGCAATGTGTCCATTGAAAACCCTACGAGAGTCACTTTTGCTAACAGTCACCATCCAGAGTGACATGACACACTGTGCATCGCCCACCCTTGATGAGTTCTGACTGATGTTGACAATAATCTGTCAAAGCATTCTGGGGTTTACAGCTGACCATTCAGCTATCGTGTCCACTGCACATTCTGGGTAGGTTACTTGTGCTGACGCACACTGACTACAACACTGGCAGAAACTGATGGCCATGAGTGCAGAGGCAGCCATGCTATGACAGCTAGACGGCAATCACCATCTAGCTTTCATGTCATGATTGCAAACAGGCTGTAAGACTGCCCATTGTAAGCTGGTTGAGTGACTGACACTGACAGTCACTTGACATTGCAGCGTGAGGCTTTGAAACCTATGAGCGCATCTGCAGGCTTGCCATAATGGCTAGACGGTGATCACCCTCTAGCTTTCATGGCATAACTGCAAACGCGCTCCTAGGGACTCACGCTGTCAAGGCACTTAGCCTCAGCAGTAGGCCCTCACGGGTTCTGCCACCGACTTGGCTGCACACGTTTGCCCTTGGCTGCATGCAATCGCTCAGGCTGTCTTCTTGATGCAGACCTTGATCAGACCTGCATTGATGTCTGCTGCTGGGGCAGAGGAAATGCTCAAGTGCCTGTGACCACCATTGCGTCCAGGTCATGAAGGCTAGATGGCAATCACCCTCTAGCTTTCATGGCATGACTGCAAGTGCGCTCCTAGGGACTCATGCTGTCAAGGCACTCAACCCCAGCATCAGGCTTGCATAATATTTGCCACTATACTTGGCAGCATGCTTCTGCCCAAGCTGTTGTCTTGATACAGACTCTGATCGGACCTGCGTTGATGTCTGCTGCTGGGGTAGAAGGAATGCACAAGTGCCTGTGAGCGTTGCTGCATCCAGGTGATGAAGGCTAGACAGCAATCATCATCTAGCTTTCATGCCATGGTCACAAACATGCTCTTGGGGACTCACGCTGTCAAAGCACTTAACCTCAGCAGTATAGGCCTTCACTGATTCTGCCATCACACTTGACTGCAGGAGACTGCTCAGGCTTGTCTCTGTTAGTGCAGACTGCCATGAGATCTGCATCAAATTCCAGCAGCATCATGGCAACTTGCGTGCCATTCTGTGCAGCAACAGTGTTCATACTGGTTCCCATATACACAGCAGCTGCATGACAGGACATGTGAACTCTGCCCAGTGACTGCCCAGGCACAGAAGCATGAGTCTGTTGAGTCTGCAGTGCTTACAGCATGTTGACACAAATGAATTCCACTGACATGCCCCAAGTGCGACCATGCGCAAGACAGGCAAGGACAACTGGCTGCTGCTATCACTAAAATGGCAGTAATGCCTTGAGGCTGTTTGGGCTGCACACTGCTCAATAAGTGCTGCTGTAGAACTGGTAGTCAGTATCACCAGCATTACTGACCTTGTTTGAAACACCAAGTGCTGCTGCATTTCTGCAGGACGGCAAGTTTGATGATTATTGGAATCATTGGCAACACCCCCACTGATCTCATTCAATGCTTGGCTGCTGCTAAGGGCTCAACGGTCTGCTGAATGTATAGACCTGTTCACAGTATGTGTGCATGGCCCAATTCTATTTTTACATGAACAAGCATCCTTGATTGCTGCGGCAGGACTGGAAGTGTGCTGGTGAATGGGACCATTGGCAACACGACCATTGCCTCATCGGGCACAGGTAGCGTATATGTCTTGGGCACCAACACAAGCGTGCAAGTGGACCTGCAGGGAGTCTCCAATGTGTACCTCAGAAATGACAACCGTAAGCTTTGACTGCCGTGGCATTTGACACAATTGCGCTGCCAATTTTGCTGCATTTGGTGCTGGCTCTGATGGTGGACTTCCCATGAGCATCTGCACCACCAACTCAGGGACAAGCTCTGTCAAACACCATCTGCGGATCATTTGCCATCATCAAGAAGGGTCACTCATGTCAGCCAGCTGTTGCAACCCCCTTCTGCTTACATGCAATGACATGTGACTAGCATGCATAGCTATCTGTTGCATGCGATGCCTGCAGGAACTCAAACCGAAATGACAACAGCAGCTTCAATCTGATGCCATGTCTGCCTTGCATGCCTGAAGCGCATGACACTGACTCAGAAACATGGCCTCAATGCTGTGCTTGCATTGCAGCCAATGTGGTGATCAGTGGCAGCACCAGCGGCGTGAACAGCGTCACCTACCAAGGTGGAGTGTGCACCATTCCAGTAAGTCCTTTTTCTGCCCCTCCCCCTGCTCATACCCCTGCGCCGCTCTCAATGCCCCTGCCCAGCAGTCTTTGCTGCGTATGTGCCTTGCAGCTTGCACTGCCTGCTCGCCAATACTGCAGCCACAGGTGCACAGCCGCCAGGAGTCAAAGCGAATACGCTACGTTTGAGTGTTCAGACAGTATCAAGCCCAAGGAAGCGATGCATTGCTGTCAAGCTCTGCTGCTGTCGCACTGCCACCTCAACACCTTGCATCCAAACACTATGCAAATGATTTTGCATTGACATTGGTACACTGCGTTGCAGAGCCCATTTGGTTTTGGTGGACCATGTAACCAAGTGGCGGCCCTGACAGTCCCAACCATCAACCCCCAGTACTCCTGTGGCCTTGTTGTCACTGGCAATTTTACCTGCGCTTCAAGTAAGCCTCGAACTTCCTTCTGCTGTGAACCTGCTAACCAAGCGGCTTGATGCTCTTCGTCTTGCATGGTTACAATGTTGGTGACATTTTAGTGTTGCTCTGGCTGATGGTTCATTTGCATGACTGTGTGTGAGGTCTGCGCCTCGTCCTGGCTCACTGATCTGCTAAGTTTAATCTGAACCTGTCCAAGAGAACTTGCCTAATGTGAAGGGAGTTTGTCACATTGCGATCTGTCTTTTGAGTCAGATAGCTTCACGTAGACAGCACGGGCGCAAGGCGGCTATCTTTCAGAAGGCATACAGCAGCCAGCGCTGCTGAAAGCTGTCGCACCAGCATGTAAAACCATGGGATGCGCTAAAGCTGTTGTGCTCAAATGCTGCTGCTGGCTATATTGCATTGTTATCTTGCTTATGCCAGACAATTGACCATGCCATGCTGCTTGTATGCAGGTAGCTCAGCAGCAGGAATGGCATTATCCCCAGCTGCCAGCGCTGAATCAGCAGGTATCCCAAGTTTGGCAGCAGGCAGTGGCACAACTGTTCCAGGTGAGTTTGCCGTTTACTCTTTCACTGAACACGCTTGCCAGGCAGGCATTGGACCACAGCCATTAGGTATGTGGTTCAGCAAGATGCTTCATTTGTACAGAATCATTTGTAGCCACAGGACAAGATGTCGGGTTCAGCCCATCACCTGGCTGTCTATTTGTATCATGGTCCAAAGTCAAGGTCATGCATGTGTGATTGTTGCATGCCTGCATCTCTGCAGCGGTTTTGGCAAATGGTATCCAACTTGTTGATGCAGTAAGAGTACCTGAGCAGGCAGCAGCAGCCAGTGCAGTGGACTTTGGGCAGAAGACAAATTTCTAGGTCTGTGAAAATTGATATCTGCCCGTACACCTGAAACGTCCCCAAAAGTAGCGCCCCTCTGCCTTGGCAGCTCGAATCTCAGCAGTCAGAGTACAAGCAAAGTAGCTACACTACAAGTCACACATGTACACGAGCCATATGCACGTGTGTCCTATGCAGCTGCTGTGGCGACTGGCACTGCATCAGCCACTGCAGTAGGATTTTCGAGGCAAGCCGCCCTTGCCACTTTCTTCAACAATGGGCAGGACAAGGCTTATGCTTTTACATTGCCATCATGCATTTGCTGAATACCCACTGTGTGTGCCCAAATGCAGCGGCTGCCTGGCAACCGGTCTGGAGTCCGCCACTGCAGTAGGATCTCCTGGGCAGGCAGCTCTAGCCAGTTCCTTCAACAATGGGCAAGAGAACTTTTGTTATCTGTGTTACATGGTCTTATAGGACATGGTCATATAGGAAACTCTCTTTTGTACAAAGACTGTATGCTTGTGCCTGCAGCGGCTGTGGCAACTGGCACTGAGTCAGCCACTGCAGTAGGATCACCTGGGCAAGCAGCTCTAGCCAGTGCCTTCAACAATGGGCAGGGGTTGCCTCCAGGGTCCCCAGTCACCTCCTCTGCAAATGCCATTGGCAACAATGCTCCTGCTTACGCCAGCTCCATTTCTGGCCGCAAGCTCAAGCAGGTGAAGTATGCAAGCAATGGCTGTATGCTAGCGCCAGCTGTGCATGTAATCCAACACTCTCACATCCCTGCTTGACTATCTCCTGGCACCATCTCTGCATGTCATTTCACACATGTCATCTGACATGCTGACCTGTCTGAGGTGGTCATTTGTGCTGAAAACTGCACTTCCCCAACTGTATCGGTCCACAATCTGTGTATTTCATCATACACTTGCGCGTTGCTTGACTGCGCGTTAGCACAGCATATGCGTGTCATCTTGCAGATGTTCTCTGACCATTGACTGAAACAACCGTTTGTACTGCATGCAGTTCCCAAATGACTTCTTCTCCAATTTCAACCAGGCTTTCAACAACCTAGCAGCCGGATCTGGGACCGTGTCTTCAGTTGGTTCAGGAAATCAAGGCGCTTTTGCAAGCGGCTCTGGCAATCAGAACGCCTTTGCCTCAGGCAACAACGCTGTTGCCTCTGCAGTTTCTGGCACAGGTATGTTCACCCGTCCTTTCTTTCTCTGGGCATCTGTATTGCTGTTAAGCAACTGGATCTGGGACCATGTCTTCAATTGGCTCAGAAAACCAGGGTGCGAAACAATGCTGTTGCATCTGCAGTCTCACAGGTGACTTGCCCTCTGATACTTGATTGTAGCTTCATTCGCTGCACAGTCATTTGCACTGCTGTACAGCAAATGGAATGTTGTGGTGTTGCAAGATGCTAATGATGTGATCTAGCTAGTTAAACAGCAAGTTCACACAACAAGGTAACGTCAACAGCACTGATATCACCACATGATTGGCAGCTGCTGTGCGTGTGTGACCGAGGTGTGGTGTGCTACAGGTTTGAGCCCCAGCACTTCAACCAGCACAGGCGATGCAGAACGTGACTGCATTGTTTGTGTCTTGATAGCGTCTGAACATGTCTGTATCAGTTGCTTGCTGATATGTGCAGCATAACATTAAAGCTTGATCTGTCTCTTGGAGATGACGATTGGCAGGTGGCTGCTGTTGATGTGCCTTGATGGTGTGATGTGCTACGGGTCTGAGCCCCAGCATCTCAACTACAAGCAGTACAGGGAGTGTCTGCACTTTTTGTGTGTTGCAAGCATCTGAGCATGTCAGTGATAGTTGCTTGATATTACGTGCATAAAGCTCTATTTTGATCTGTCTGCTGGAATGGCACATGCCTGCTGTTGACGTGTCATAATGGTCTGCTGTGCCGTAGGTCTGAGCCCCAGCACCTCAACCAGCACAGGCAGTACAGAAAGCGCCAACCAATTTGGAGGCACTGTGCAAAGCGCCACATGCACTGCTGACCCTGCAACACTGAACATCTTCCAAACAAGCTGAACCTGAGCAGTGTTGCAGCAGAAGCCAGAAGTTTTGAATATAAGCAGCATCAGTTGCAGCAAGCTCAGGAAATGTATGCATGATAAGGTGGCTTCTTAAGTGATTGCGGTGATGTAGATATCAGTTGAGCAATCAAGAATGGCAGATCAGCATATGTCTGACATGAGTGTCACACCTGGCAGTGCTGTGTCCTGCGTGCAATCTGTGCAGCAAGCTGCGCGCCAGAGGACGCATCAAGTGTAAGCACTGACAAGACAAAGCTACAGGTCTCTGAGTCTCAGGCTGAAATATCAGTTAGCAACCCTGCTTTTGGTCGTATGAGACTGGCAATGTCGTTATGCATGAGAACAAAACAAGGGCTCAGCACGGAGTTTCAGGTAGCGATATCCTCAATCAGTGAAGTCAAAGACAGCATGACTCAATGTCACAGCACCATCAGTTGTTTTGGAAGTGCACTTTGGACTGTGCATGGTGCCAAGCAAGGCTTGCAAGCGGATTAGCATGCCTGTGTAAGCTGTCAGAACATTTTCGAGACAACAGATGATACCAGTGTTGCAGCTGTCAACAGGCATGTTTCAAGGCTGTTTGGCTATGGTTCACAAATTGTACATCAGTGACATTGCTCCAGCTTGGCTACCGCTTGCAGCATGACACTCATTTGGCTGTCATGCATCTGTAAAGCATCATCAACTGTTTGCCGAAAGGGCAAACCACCACACATATACAACAGCTCTGCAATGCTGCAAACAGCACGCTGAATGTCACTCTGCAACCCAGACGCAGTAGCGTTGCTTGTGCTACTGTTTGGCAGGAGCTGTTGATCAGCAGAGATGCTTTGCAGTTGTGACCACATGAAACTGGCATGTGCTGTCATGCGTGGCCATGTGTATTTGACAACTTCTTGCAAGACTAGCAGAGCCTTGAGCTGAGTCAGGTGATCATCATCCTTGCTCCATTCCAGTAGCAGAGGCATGAAGCTGCTGAAATAGCGCAAGCTCAGCAAACCAAGCACCTGCAAGTCATGCACTTGTTCAGCATCAAACATTCGATATCTCTCTCTAACCTGACTCAAACAGGGCAAACATATCACATCACCATGCTCCCTTCGACCTACAAACCACTGGGACCAAGACTGGTAGTGCCTTGCAGCACTTTATTCTTTGGGCGTTGATTGTTGTAAGATGTTGACAAGCATATGCTTCAGGGTGCAACCTGCATTGTGACTAAGGCATGGCAAAGCCGCTAGAGGACAAGTCAACAAGCACAATGGTGGAAAGCACAGATTCATCACAACTCATGGCAGTGGAGTCTCAACAATGAAAGTGACCCGAGGCGCATCAGACATTAGCGCACATAACACAGGGGGATAAGTCCGACTTTCCTCAACTACATGAAAAGTAATCAGCAGTACACAGAAAAGGGATAAAAGGGCATGCTGTGAAGGGCGTGTCAATGCATTTCAGAAATGACAGCAGCACAGACCGCAAAGATAGGTTTGACAACCTCCAGCCACACCAGCCTCCTGCTCCTTTTGTGGCACTGCGTCTCTGCCTGGCGTAAGAGCTCCTGCATGATGTCCTGATACCCAGGCTGTTGACAGCTAATGCCTGCATTTCAAGCAAGCGTGCATTAATGCTGTAGGCAGAGCTTTTGATGACAGACACAATTTACAATCTACAATTGTGCTACAAAAAAGTGATGTGATCTTAGGACGCGCAGGCACAGCATAAGGCCTTACATCTCAAAACTGCACAGCTGATGCAGTTTGAGCTACTTTAGTATCCCATTGCATCAAGATTGCACACAAAGCAACTTGAACTATCAACAAATGATAATAAATGTTTACACTGTCCAGCACAGGTGCTAGGTGTGTGTGGCCCAAGCCCTATCCCGCCAGGCCGGCTTGTTCTGAGCGTCACAATAAGGACGGTTAATGTTCAACATGCAAAAATCAGACAAAAACTTGAACTACTGTGGCATTCATTCTCACCTAGACTGCACACAATGGCACAGGCAGTGGGTGCTGCCACAGCCCACACATCATCGTCACAGCCCACTAGCATCTCTTGTGCCAGGACCACAAGTTGCGCTTGATGCTGCCTCAAATCTGATGACAAAGCCTCTGCACAAGAAAACCACAGCCTGTGCTGCCACTGCCTGCTCTGCCTTTCTATGCCATTGTCAGAATGCAACAATGACAAGACAAAGTGTGCAAGCCAGTTTATATCTCATGCATGGGCACAATTTTGGGATGAGTATATCTTGGAATATCGAGCACTCAATATGATTGTCTGCTTCTGACAAAGCTGAGCACTGTGTATGTAAACTGTGCAAGTACTCTGTCATATGCAAACACATGGGCTTGAGTAGCAGCAGCAGCAGCAGCAGCAGCAGTAGCATGCTAAGCAGAGCATTCATCACCTGTGGCAATGTACTGCAGAGCTTGTAGACCATAGACTTGCACTGCAGGCGACTGATCCTTGGCAGCAGCAATGACATATGGTAAGACCAGTGACACAGCCTTGCTTAGCTGCTTGTAGGGGAGTTGCCTGATCAAGAAGGCCAGCTGACGAGCAGCCAAGCATCTTGTAAAGGAGTCAGGCCCTGCAAAGGAAGCGGCAAGCTTGGGAACAAATATTTGATTATTACAAACACACATCATGAAAAAGAGAAGGAAGAATAGTTGGGTCTACCACGCTAGCGCACTGTGAAGACATATAAAGCAAAGCCTGATTGCTTGATGCGCAGTAGAACTGTTCTGTTCAGGCAACATGCAAACCTGGTCGTCTGCGCCAGGCAACAGCCTTATGCTGTGAGCCAAGCAGATGCAAGCTGTCAGTGGGCAGAATCTGCAAGGGCTGTGCAAGCACTGGGTTGAAGCACAGATTTAGCTGCAACCTGAGAATTTGCTTGCAAGCAGTGTGGAAGCAGACCTTGCTGCTTTGGCGACTGTAGGTTGTCGGGCCGGTTGTCATTCTGCATCAGGACTGCCTGTAGCTGCGGCAACAGCAATGGCAACATGGGAAGGAGGTTGTTATGCTCTGAGTCTGCTGTGGCATTTGCGTAACTTGCGATTGAAGCTGCAGATGTGCATGCTGCACAGATGGTGTGAAGTAGTTTTCTGCCGGCCAAATCGAGCTGATGACTTGTCCAGGGTGTCAAAAGTGATGTGTCCACAGCATATAACGCTGCTGCAAGACAGCTTTTCAACACCAGCTGCGTTTGCAAAAGCTTTGCTTCACTGGCTTCCGCATGCGCATCTGAGAGCTCCTCTTTGAGCGGGCCTTTGTGCTGAGGCTGCCCTTCAGATTCTGTGACTGGAGGCAGCGAGCGTCCTTGCTTGATCAAGTCTCTGAAGTGATCTTCAAGCTGCCTTAGCGATGCCAGCGCCGTGAACTCGTGACGATGCAATGCATCAGTCTGAGTAGCGTCGGGCTGCGTTGGGACTCCGGCCGCGTTGGAGAAGAGCTCCTGCGACGGGTGTAGCAGATCCTCTACCACCCTTTCGGCCTGCAGTGCTCGATCCGCACCGGCTGTGTCTGCAGAATGCATCAAGCAATTGTCCGCAACAAGTGGCTCGATCGTGGACCACGACGCATGAACCGAGCGTTGTAACCGTGCGCAGCGTGCTTCGCTAGAGCCAGCACAGCCTGTGCCTTGGTACCAGGCGTTACATGCCGCAGCTGAAGCGTACCGCCGTGACAAGCAGCCGTTGACTCGATTGACCTCTGCACTTGATGACCAATCAGATTATGTACCATCCGCTTGTTTATCCGCACGTGTCAATTTTTGGCCTGCTTTGATGCCTAGCTCTGCAGACAGGGGCCACTTCTCTGCAAAATCAGGTTGCACTGCCTGTCTTTGGCCGCTCAACGGCCTGCACAGCACGGTCCCATATCACTGAGTTCGCAATGAAGTTCGTTGAGGACAAAGGTGGTGCCATTGCGCTCATGATCGTTGCCCTAGTCTTCCTTGGAACCTGGCCAGCTCTGCTTAACCTGTTGGAACGGCGTGGGCGCAATCCGGTTCACACGTACCTTGACTATTCTCTGACCAACTTTCTGGTCGCCGTGATCATTGCATTCACATTGGGCCAGATTGGTGCCCCAAAACCCGGCGTGCCAAACTTCACAACCCAACTGGGCCAGGTAAACGATCAGGCCTGGCGGCACAGCTGCTGTACGGCGTCGGTAGTGCTGTGCGTTGGCAGTCTTGTCTCGCATCATTATTCATCCCCTCTGCGAGGCGCACGGCTCGTCTTTTGAGCGCTGCTTAGAGCATGCGCACTGCAGGACAACGGACCTTCAGTCGGCTTTGCCATAGCAGGAGGAGTCTTTTTGTGCTGCGGAAATCTAGCGACTCAATACTCTCTGGTGAGAGCTATTCTCTTTCTGGTTCTCCAGCCCATCAAGGGCCCTGTCGTACAGTTCACTGTTGCTGCAGCTGTCCCGAAAGCCATCGGCGCTGCCGCTCTGATGCGGCTGTTCACAACTGCTGTCTTCATGTCATGTAGCAATGCAACGCGTGACGATTTCGAGCACTGCAGGCTTTTGTGGGCTTGTCTGTGACAGAGGTGGTGGCTTCCAGCATCACTGTGGTTGCAGGTAAGGTCAGGACCACAATGCCTGCTTTGGTTTGCACCACCCGTTACATATCCTTGTCCAAAAAACACGCATGATCAACCACTGCAAGCTACAACGGTCACCATCAGCTTTGCCAGGAACAAATTATGCAAGCAGTAATTCCAACATGATGAGCTACATCAGACACCAATTGCTTGATTGATATGACACCTGTGCCAGCACAAACGCGACGTAGGTAACAAGTGTGCCTCAGCCTGTTCCTGTAGGCCATGCAGCAGGCTTAATGCATCAGATATCAATGTCGTTGCCAACATTGTGCACTGCAAACAAGCTGGCCCGGCAAGCCAGGATTTGGGCCTTGCATACCTAACACCTGACTTCGAATGCGTAACTTACTTGGTCCACTATGGCTATTGCTGTGATGACCGGATGATAAAACAAGCCTGCTGTATAGCCCACATGAACAGGGTGAGGCATGCCTGTGACCTACCTCGCGTTTGCGCAGACGCAGGTGTCAAACTAAAAAATCAATTGCCATTGTGACCTGCAGGCACAACAATGAACTATTTCCTAGATGACCGCATCAACAGAGCTGCTGTGCTGTTTCCTGGTGTGGGCTGCTTCTTGATAGCAGCCTGTCTGGGGTCTTGGCTGCATGCTTCCAATGTGGCAGACATTGACAGAAAGCTTGGGATAAAAAGAGGTGGCGACATCATTGACAGGTATGCGCTTCGACAGAATTGCAATCCCCCTCACTGCAGTTCTGCTGCTGCTGCTGGCTGCTGCTGCTGCTGCAGTTTGGTTGCAACGCCAATCCTGCATCAATACTGTGCCACACAAACAAGGCAGTTCCACTGCAAGTGCTTGCTGTGTTGCATCAAGGGCAGTGCCATGGCAACAGCAACAGCAACATTAAGCTCTGGCAATGTGATACGGACTCACATGGCTATGGCACAAAGGCATTGCAATTGCACCATGGCCATCATGACACTCTGTACACATGTCCAGCCTTGCATACACATGTCATGCTCTGCTCATGCTCAAAGCCAGAAGGTCTGCTATTCCAAGCCATATGCTGCAATGCAGATCCCATGCTAGGACAGCAGAGGCTGGGGGCCCAAGCATGACTAAGCCCCTAGGGGTTGAGCAGCCCAGTCTGAATGTTGGTATGTACCCGCGTCCACATGCCTGACCCACCTTTTTAGACATGTGCGGTCAACTCACAGCAACGAACCAGTCATGCTTGACATTTGGCTATATATCGTGTTTCTCGAGACTGTTGCAAACTGAAACAGCACAGTGAACAAATGTATAAATTTCACAGCAGTGCAAAGCTACAACAGCACTTTCTGCGTAACAATGCCTTGCTGTGCAATAGAGGTTGCTGCTCCTTCATAATGATGCTGGCTGTGAGCAGGTTCAGCTTCACAGCCATGACTGTTGTCTGATGCAGAGATGAAGCTGCGGAAGCTAGAAGAGGGTGAGAGGGTCGACGGCGTCAGCCCGGGCAAAGCAGAGATTGGCAGTGCTGCCCACATCCAAGAAGTAGAAGCACGCCGCTGTGTCAAGGTGCGCCACCCAAGGACAATGCCAGATTTGCCACGCATGTTTGCAGCATGACTGTTTGCCGCAATCACTATCGCCTCACCACCACACACGGAAATGCACTGAACCCATCACTGTGCTCCTCTTACAAGGGCAATGCAGTCACAAGCGCTTGTTGGTGACCAGGTGAATGCAACCAGCCACTTTGTGGGCTTGACTACAGCACAATGAAGCACACTTGTTGATGAGCTGAAAGCCACAAATCCTTTTACTTCTCTGCGTACTTTCAGTCACAACAGTGTGCTTGTGACAGACAGGCAGGCAGCAAGTCTGTGGCCTTAATTCTGGTACTGACTGCAAGCTCAAGCCCACAAATATGCTTCATTTCACAGTGAGCTTGCAGCTGCAGGGGTGTTTTGTGTGCAGGTGAATGCAGCCAGCAAGTTTGTGGGCTTGGCAATGGTGTGCGCAGCTGGTGCCTGCTACTGCATTTTCTCTCCAGCCTTCAACCTATTCCCAGTTGACCAGTGGCACAAGCTTTCATCAGGTCAACACTGTGATGAACGATTTCATCAAAGTGTTGAAGTGCTGTGCAGTGACAATAATCCGTTCTGTGACAGGTGAATGCAGCCAGCAAGTTTGTGGGCTTGGCCATAGTATGCACAGCCGGTGCCTGCTACTCCATTTTCTCGCCAGCTTTCAACCTATCCACAAACGATCAGTGGCATAAGCTCAAGCCTGGTGTCGACAAGCTCGTGGTCTACACAGCATTCTTCTACTTCTCCCTGGCGTTCTTCGCATGCGCCGTCATCATCAACATGTGCTTCCTGTACAAGCCCGCTTTTGGGGTCCCCAAGTCGTCCCTGGGGGGGTATCTGAGGGACTGGAATGGGCGCTGGATTGCCATGTTGGCTGGGATCATTTGTGGATGGGGAAATGGTTTCCAATTTATGGGCGGCCAAGCTGCTGGATATGCTGCTGCTGATGCAGTTCAGGTTGGCATCACTTTTGGCATGTTGAACCATGCGTTCACATCAAGGGCGGGCAGGCTCTAGTATGTGATACTACTGACTCAACGCAAACAAGTTTCAAATCACTGATCAATCATGCATCTTCATGCAATGTGACAGCGAGATTAGCTCTGCCACTCAGCCAGATGCGGCTTGCACTGAACTTGAGGACCCATTGCAGTTGCCATACTGACTTGTATAGGCATGCCCTGTGCTGCCTCAAAACATTGTGCCTCTCTTGGTTGACAGTCAAATCAGTATGATGCTTGTGATCACGAGTGCTTTGGCTGTACACCCTTTTTACCTGTTCCCGCTGCTGCAACATGCAGCAAGATATGTTCTGCAATGACAAACAACATGCTCCTGAGCAGCAGCTACATCATAGCAAATGGTCCTGCTGCCAACATCAGTTTGCACCAGTCTACAACATGCAACAAAAATAGAAAACAAACTCTCATGCGGTATTAATTATCATGCAGGCTTTGCCATTGGTGAGTACATTTTGGGGGATTGTCATCTTTGGAGAGTATAGGCGAGCATCCAAGTTCACCTACATTCTGCTTGTGGCCATGCTTCTGATGTTTGCAGCTGCTGTTGGACTCTTGTTAGGATCAGCTGGCACAAGGAAGAACTGATTTCCAGAAACAGACCCTGGAGCAGATGCCAACACCTGCAAACAGATTTGATATGCCGTATACAGCAGGAACGCAGCAGCAAGCGTACAGAAATACAGCTTTAGATTGACACAACTTGCTGTGCCAAATGTTCAAGCATATGGACACACAGCAAAGATGCTGAGAGGCTGAAAGCTGGCTGGAATAGTCTCAGCTGCAAAATCAAGCCCACAGTCAGTCTGCTGGCACACTAGGCGTGACGTGCACAGCATACTAACAGGCCTCACGCTGTATCCTAGAACCAAGATGAAGCCATCAAGAACTGCAAATTCAAGCCTATAAGCAGCAAGACAGTGGTAGGTTCAGCGTGTTATTGTACCTGTAATTTGCTTTGTCAGCTGCAAAAGCTTCAGTTTACAGGTAGCAAATCTGAAGCTTTTGCTCTGTGTATATTATGCTTCGAGTTTGGCAGGACTGCTCACTGTGTCATGCTTGTTGACCCCTAGTATTGGAGATTTGTAGGGGCAAAGATATTGCTGCTAATCAGCAGAATCTTTGAGCATGTGTAGGGAAGAATTGAACCTGTCTGATGCACTTGAACGTTTGCTGCCATAAGAGGACATTTACCAACAGCATTGTGTGTCAATAATATGGACTATCAGGCTAGATCGCAGCCAAAAACTTGACTAGTCACCTCAGAATGCAGCTTATTTTCTGTCACTGTAGCTAAAGGTTGACGGACTTTGTGCCCTCAATATAGCATGTCAAATTTTGATGTGCTCTGTTGTTAGTAAATCTCACGGATATCAGATCTTGAAACAAACATGGAACAGCATCTCTCAATCAAGATAGGCATGATCACAAACCTGTTGGCACATGTAAGAAGTGACTGTTTAGTGACAGTCGGCTGTCATATTTAGCTGCAGAATCATTTAAAGCCAATGATGAGGTCACCCTATCAGGCGATTGTGCATTCAGTGTCAACATAAACAGGGCCAGCAGGTCAGTTTGTGTGTTACTGAAAGATGTTGTGCGGCACTTGTGCAAAGCGACAACACTGATGCCAAAGCAACTGACAATGCTGCTAAAACTGCATGCTCGACACAATTGCAGGTGCTTGGGCATGTGAACATCAGCCAAATTCATATTTGCAATGTCTGAAATCGCTCTCCTACGTCTCCTTCAATATCTTTCTGAGCTTTTACATGCTCGATAGTATTGCTGTAGAACTTCTGCAACCTGTCATCTTGCTTGCAGCTGTCACTTGAGATCTCATTGCTCACAAGCTCCAACAAACTCTGCAACCAGCCAATGCAAGGTCAGGAGAAGAAACTTGTTTCAGCGTTCACTTGCACACAATGTCACAACACTCTCCTGGCACATTGCTAGCATACGGGCTGCAGTTTGATGAAGGCACATGCGGACAGTATTGCATGCAACAATGCAGACAAGCTGTGCTGAGCATTGCAGAGGTTCACGTGTGCAGATGCATTGAGTGAAACAGTGTTATGGTGATGTGACATTGCACGTTTGAAACTGTAATGCAATACATCATGTGTGAAAAGATTGCAAGCAGCCTGCTCAGCCATGGGCAGGGTTGCTGCAGAATTCTTCAGCGCAAGCTTCAGCATCAGTGACAGTGCATGGACAAACTGCAATGTACAACACTGCCTCAAAGACACTGACAGCAAACAGAAAACCAACAGCCAACGGCTTTGCTTACAGCACATACCAAATACTGCAAGCAAACCTGAATGCATGAGCTATCAGATTTTGTGCATCTCAACCACAGCAAAAGCAGCTCAACAACAGCAAGGGCAGCTCAGAAACAGTGAGTGCAGCTCAACAACTGTGAGTGCAGCTCAAAAACAAGAATAAGGAATGTCTATGCCGTTAGGCGTCACAGCGGGAGCCTTTGTTGATAGAGGCAGCCCAGAGTTGCTGCTCTCAAGGGTCAGCCAGCTCAGCAACAGCAAGATCTTACCTGCAAAACTGATGACGTGATGTTTGGTCAGCCCCGCTCAGAGATAGATACTGCTTGAATATGTTCACATGCAGCAAGATGAGCCACTCAACAACAGCATCTGTAAGCTTTGCTAAATGTAAGAATCACCTGCAGAACTGATGATGTGATGTTTGGTAAGCCCCGCTGAAAGTAGTACAGATACTGGTTCAGTATCTCCACATACAGAAATGCTGGCCCTGTATCTGATGCTTTCAAGGCCACTGCTAGTTGCTTTTGTGCCGCATTTGCAATCTTCAGTGCCCTTTTCAAGCAGCTCAGGACGTTGTCAGCGTCTTGTACTAATGGCTGGATGCTGCTGTTACCATCTTCTTCGCCAGTTGTGCTGGGTTGCCCATCTTCTTCTTGCACTGCCGTTGCCTGTTAGCCACATATGTCATAACTTAGCCATGCATGCCAGATTGTACAACAGGGACCGCGGGGGGCAAAATGAGGAGACTGGCTCCTGCTGTTCCCATCCTCTTCGCCAGTTGTGCTGGGCTGCCCATCTTCTTCTGGCACTGCTGTTGCTGGTAAGTCACACATGTCACACTTAATGCATGCATCATAGGTGATACAAGTTATGGCAGGGGCAAGTGCAGACTGCTCTGCATTCATCTGCCTTCTTGAGCAACTGTGATGTGTGGATGTGCGCACCGGAACGATGTTGCTTATCAGGAGCAAAGACTTGAGCGGGCAATCTCAAGACATGAGTTCACTCTATCAAACTGATTGTTCACCTCTTCTTGCCAGAAGGTGGCAGCAAGTGCAGACTGCTCCGCGTTAGTCTGTTTTCTTCAACACTTTGGCGCTGTACCCCGTGACTTTGTGCACCAGCTTGTCTTGATGCTCAGAGGCAAAAGGTCAAGTGCTGAAACTCACAAGCCAAATCGTCACTGTCAAAGTGTGGGTGCTCACCTCTTCTTCCCCGAAAAAGTGTGAGCAGGTGCAGACTGCTCTGCATTGGTCAGCCTTCATGATCAGTTTGGCGCCTTAGATTGTGGCTTTGTGCACCATCATGTTTTCATTCTCAGAGGCAAAATCTCTGGTGGCGAAATTTCACAACCCAGGTGTGCTCTATCAAACTGGCTGCTTACCTCCTCTTGCCAGAATAAGTGGAAACAAGTGCAGACTGCTCTGCATTGGTCTGCTTTCTTCAGCAATCCAGTGCTGTAACCTGTGGCTTTTGTAGAACAGCATGTCTTGACTCTCAGAGGCAGATCCTCAATTGGACAAACTCAAAAGCCAAATTATCACTATCAAACTGTGGTTGCTCACCTCTTCTTGCCCAAAAAGTTGTGAGCAGGTGCAGACTGCTCTGCATTGGTCTGCTTTCTTCAACAATATGGCGCTGTAACCCGTGACTTTGTGCACCAGCTTGTCTTGATTCTCAGAGGCAAAAGGTCAAGTGCTGAAACTCACAACCCAGAATTGCTCTAGCAAACTGGTTGCTCACCACCTCTTGCCAGAACAAGTGGGAACAAGTGCAGACTGCGCTGCATTGGTCTGCTTTCTTCAGCAGCTTAGCGCTGTATCCTGTGGCTTTGTGCTTCAGCACATCTCGTTTCTCAGGGATGAGGACAAGCGTGGGCAACCTCAAAACGCAGACTTGCAATATCAAAGTGATTGCTCACCACCTCCTGCCAGAACTAGTGGGAGCAAGTGCAGACTGTTCTGCATTGGTCTGCTTTCTTTAGCAGCTTAGCGCTGTACCCTGTGGCTTTGTGCTTCAGCACATCTCGTTTCTCAGGGGTGAGGACAAGCATGGGCAAACCCAAGACGCAGACTTGCAATATCAAAGTGATTGCTCACCTCCTCCTGCCAGAACAAGTGGGAGCAAGTGCAGACTGCTCTGCACTGGTCTGCTTTCTTCAGAAGTTTAGCGCTGTAGCCTGTCGCCTTGTGCACCAGCACGTCTCGGTTCTCAGGGGCAAACACTCGGCACCTGTGAAGCGTACTGACAATGCTCTGCAGTGCGGTAATCTCCGCTTTGCTGTCAGGAATGGCCTCTTCATATAAAATGAACGCCTGCAGGGCATATGTACACTGTCAGCAGTGTCCATTCCACTGAAGAGTGTGTTGCTATGGCTGATAAGGCTCAGTGGCTCTGTGGTGTGCTGATAATGCTGTACAGGACAAAGATGTCGGCTTGACTGTCGGACATGGCCTCTTCATACAGAAGGAACGCCTGCAGGGCATATTCACACTGTCAGTGACCATTCCACTGCACAATGTGCCGCTATGGCTGATAAGGTTCAGTGGCTCTGTGGTGTGCTGATAATGCTGTACAAGGCGGAGATCTCGGCTTTGCTGTTGGGGATTGCGTGTTTGTACAGAATGAACGCCTGCAGGATGCATGTGCAATGTCAGCAGTGGAAAGTCCACCAGCAGCAGTGGACAATTCATTGTGAGTAATGGGCACTTCACTGTCAGCGGTGATCAGCCTTTGTCAGAAGTGGTAATGCAATGTCAGCAGAGGTGAGTGATCCTCAGCAGTGAAGGAGTGCAGTGTTAGAAGTGGTGAATGATTATCAGCAGAGGCGAATGTCAGCAAAGGCCATCTGGAACATCAGCAGAAATTATTTTCAGCTGCACCCGTCAATGCTGACAGATTGTCTGCTTTTGAGACTGCATTTCAGACATTGCAGTATGCATGCCATGTCTCATCAATTTACAATTGACCAGAAATGACATTTCAGCTGGAATGATGATGACAATACCACAAATCATGAATGAAGACGCTGTACAAGGAGATGATACACATTCCAGCGTAGAGTGACGTCTGCTCCATAACGTCATAGGCAATCATCTCTTCACAAGCCACTCGATGCGCTGAAACAGGCTGCTTGATTTGCAGCTTGGGAAACAACTGCAATTGAATAGCAATTACCTGTTCCATGAACTCGTAGGCAATCATTTCCAAATGAGCCACTTCAGACGCAGAGAAGGCTGCTTGGAGGTAGATCTGCAGCGCTAACTCAGCCACCGGCACATCTGCTAGAGGCGCTACAATGCCATGCACAAATTGCAACACCTGCAAAACAAAGTCAGGACTGTCCAGTCAGATGGGAAACAAAGTGCCCATCAACATTTTAGTAGTGAAATGATTAACAGGGCGCTTGGACATGAATTTGCAGCGCCACTTCAGCCACTGGCCCATCTGCTAGAGGTGCTGCAATGGCATGCACAAATTGCAACACCTGCATGTTACCACATCTGAACAAGAAGATTCACAAGGGCTCTGCCGCCCATATTGACTGACTCATGCATCTAAATGCACTGGAGCATGGTGACATTAACCTTGAGACAGGTTGCAAGTCAGATGCATTGGGATGTGAAACTGCAACAAAAGCCTTGGTGCAGATGCTATGGTCAGACTTGTGCAACAAAGTGCGTGAGTGGGCAGGCAGGCAGGCAGGCGTTTGCATGAACTAGGGATGAGTCCTGGAATGAATGTAATCAGTACATCTTCATGAGAATGACAAAACTAATGAATGGCTGAACACATGTCGATGCAAGTGATCCACACCCAGATCTGTGCACATGAAGGTCCATGTGTCTGAGAGCCTCACCGTTTTGCATGAAGTGTCTGCTGACTGGCCAGTGCGCTGCCTCTTCTTCAGAGACCGCACCAACTGCGTGAGAGGAACAACAGTGAGGAGGCTTGACATTTTGCACCCAAACCTGTCCCCATCATACCTTGTTTGTTTGAAACTTTCTTGATGGAAGTGTCAAAATTATTGAAAATATGGTTTGCTGCCACCTTCTGACAAGAAATGAAGCAGAGGAAACACAGAAGAAGAAGGAGGTGAGAGCACGAGGACAGTGGCAAAGAAGAGGAGGCCTGCACTCTGACTAAGGTGACATATGCAAGATGTTTGCTCGATCGAATGACAATAGGATGTACAGTCAGGTGTTGAATAGAAAACTCTCGGCTACATCTTTTTATTTGTCTAGTCAATGAGTCACGCAGGCCAATCTTTGGGCAGGTGATTTTGGAGTGTTTATGGATTCAAGACTCAAATGGCATTCCTGCCTTGCAAAGCTGGCAACAGGTGACATCACGTGCTTGTAGTGCTGAGAACGCTACGGATGGCAGGGTGTGTCTAAACCATTGTGGGCCCTCAATAACAACTAGTAATGCTAATCAGATGACACGCTTTAGCAGAGGCGCTGGGTGCCCAACAAAGGACAAGATACCAAGGCAGGTGCAACAGAATCAACATGAGTGAAGTGCTGAAAAGGCAATCTGAGATAACATGCATATGTTGGCATGCATGCTAGGCAGGTTGATGACAACAGAGACACCCAAACGGAAGGCAAAAATGGCATGTACAAAGAGCAAGTAGCGTTCCAGCAGTGCTGAGAAGGCAAGCGGTGGCAGGGTTTGCTTGACCCGCTGCGAGCCACCAGAGGCAGTCTGATGAAAGCATACCATCCGCATCAAGGGGAGAAATTGGTTGTGCAAGAATTGAAAAACGGACCTGCAATGCTGAGAAAGCCAGGGGTGGCAGGATGTGCTTGCCTCGCTGGGGACCCCCAAAGCAAAATGAACGTTGACAAACACCAAGACAGGTAGGAAGTAGCACAATTGCGATGCTGAAACAGCAAGGGGTGTAGCACGCTTAAATGTACATACATCACCATCACCATCACCATCACATGGACCATCGTCATGGACCATCAGGCGTCCATATCCCGACGTTCAAGACAAGGCTGCCTGGCGAGATAGGACTTGTGCCACACATACCTAGCAATTCATGCTGGAACATGTTTTTTTAAAATTTTTTATAAATATTATTATTATTATTATTATTGTTATTGTCGGCCAAGCATCAGGCCAAAAAGACACATCAAGACAGATAGGTGGCCTACCTGCAGTGCTGAGAAGGCAAGCGGTGGCAGGGTGTGCTTGACTCGCTGGGGACCCCCAGAAGCAAAGTGCTTCCTTGCAGTCTTCAGGATCTGGAAGCGCTCATCCGGGTCTTCTGAGCGCAGCTGGTTCACCATTCTGGCAACCAGGTTCTGCTCCTCAGCAAAGTCCTGAAATGACAACCATACCTGTGTTGGAAGTACAGGCAAAACAGAATCAATCGGACCAAAACCGAATTACTGCATGGAAGTGCTCATCTTGGCCTTCTGAGCGCAGCTGATGTACCATTCTAGCCACCAAATTCTGCTCCTCAGCAAAGTCCTGCAACAAGAAGCATGGCTGCTTTAAATTGTTGACAACAAAGGTATTGCGTGTGTAAGAGCACACAATTTGCACAAAAATTGAGGGGCTTGTGCATATGCACAGCCCCATCAAACAGGATTGCTAGCAAGAAACTATAAGCCATAGAGCATTGCGGTACATGCCGACATGCAAGCAAACATGCCTTGTTAGCATACATCCTTCATGTTTTGACATGCTACAGCAGCGTGTATTTTTTCATCGGTGTTATCTTGGGCAGCAGGCACATTTTTAATCACACTCACAACCATACATGGAATGCTGACTGACTGAGTGCAAGCAAGATGACATGCATGGCCCATTGTGTGTCACGCATGTCACAATGCTAAGGCTGACATCACATGCCAAAATTACAGTGCCTGGGCAAGCAGGAAGCATCACACATAGTTTCAACTTCACCGACATAGCAGACCACAGCAGATGCCACAGCAGTGCACACCTCTTCATCAGTGCTGTCCTGGGCACCAGGCACGTCCTTGACTAAAGGCTCTATAAAGCTGAAGAGCATCTCCACCTCAGCTTCACTGCTGACTAAGGTTTGCGCCTTGATGATCGATTGTACAATGGTCACGGCCATCTGCTTGTAGGTGGGAGGACTCAAGAGGCTCATTACGCTGGGGTAATTGCGTAAGCTGAGCACCGTTACAGCGTCGTAGGTGTCCAAGGGAATGGATAACAGCGCCACAACTTGCTTCTCTGCTCTAGGGTCTGATTTAAGCTCACGCCTTTGCAGTGCCTGTCATTGCATCAAGTCAGTTTTGCCTGACGTACAACATAAGTCTCAACATGCTGAAGCACTTGTCAGTCCATATACAGCATATGTGCAAATCTGCGCATGATTCTGTTTGAAGCACTCAATCAGACCTAGATAGCAGTGCCACAACTTGCTGCTCTGCTCTAGGGTCTGATTTGAGCTCACGCCTTTGCAGTGCCTGTCATTGCGTCAAGTCAGTCTTGCCTGACGCCCAACACAAACGTCCAAACTTGCTCAACATATTTTCAGTTCATGAACAGCATTTGTGCAAACTTGCACATGATTCTGTTTCGAAGAAGTCAACCAGATATGGATAGCAGCGCCACAAGCCGCTTTTCTGCTCATGGATCTGACTTGAGCCCAAGTCTTTGCAGTGCCTGTCATTGCATCAAATGGACATTAGGCTGATCATTGAGTTGATCGAGGAGCGGCTTCTCCACCTGATGCTTCTTTGAGCACTTGGTTGGCAAGTTTGTGAGAGGCATCTACACAGTTCTTGCTTTTGCATGTTGTGTGCCTTTCGTATGTCGTTGCGTGAAAGGGTCTTGGCCAAAGCCCAACAGGAAGTGCGCGCTAGCAAGCTTGCAAACAACCACAACCAGATGTGCTAGATGACACAAACTGACAGGCAGTCATGCATCAGTAGACCAAATTCTTCTTACCTGGTAGCACTCAGTAAGGAGTCCATCACTGTAATTCAGCTTGTCTGGATACGCCTTGCTAACCAGCAGGGCAATGCACATGACCTTGTGCACAAACAACCTCAAGTGTGCCACCTGTTCAAAATGCACAGGCACAAACAAGACGAGAACCTCTACCTGGAAGCACTCAGTAAGAACTCTATCTGTGTAGTCCAGCTTGTCTGGATACACCTTGCCCGTGAATCCTAACAAGGCGATATACATAGAAGCCACATTCCCTGCTGGCATCTTTCTATCTGTTCCAACTTGATAGGCACAAACAAGCCCAGATTCTGTACCTGGTAGCACTCAGTAAGCACTCTATCAGTGTAATCCAACTTGTCCGGATAGACTTTGCCTGTGAACCCAAGCAGGGCAATGTACATAGAGGCCACATCCCCTGCTGGCATTTCACCCTGTTGCTGTGCTACTTTGGTTGCTGCAGCACTGAGCTTGCTGAATGCATCTGCCTCACTGAACGCTTCAAGGACTGAATAATCATTGGCAGCATAACTGCATGTCAACAACACGTCTTTACAATACTGTTACTAGTGTCACAACATGTACTATGGCAAATGTCTCCCGCCGGCATCTCACCCTGTTGCTGTGCTACTTCAGTTGCCGCAGCACTGAGCTTACTGAATGTATCTGCCTCACTGAACCCTTCAAGGACTGAAGAATCATTGGCAGCATAACTGCATGGCAGCAAGACATTGTCGTATCAAGTTTGAGCTTGGGATTCGATGATTGGATTCATGAGCAGCACTGAGCTTGCTGAATGCATCTGCCTCGTTGAATGTTCAAGGACAGAAGAATCATTGGCAGCATAACTGCATGACAGCATGAGATCATTATGTTGTTAGCAAGCTTGAGATTCATTGACCTACTCATGGATAAAGGGCTGCAGCACTGAGCTTGCTGAACGGATCTGCCTCACTGAACACTTCAAGGACTGAAGGATCATTGGCAGCGTAACTGCATGACAGCAAGACATTGTGGTTTTAGCTTTGAGCTTGGGATTCAATGATTGGATTCATGAAAGAACGGTTGCAGCACTGAGCTTGTTGAGTGCATTTGCCTCATTGACCGCTTCAAGGACTGAAGAATCGGCAGCGTAACTGCATGACAGCAACAAACACTGCATTGATTCTGATCACAGTGAATTATTCTATATAATGCACAGAAGCAGCAATGTTATACAATGCGTTGTAGCTCAAAATTGGCGTTCAGAGACTGCAACCCTCAATTTGGACAGGTTTACAGGGGCTACAGCCCTGAACCCTTTACAGGACAATTCAGAGAAGCAGACATAGCGCCTGGGTCGACCGTCCAGCATGCTTGCCAGGATGGCGTGGACTGCTTGCTGCAAGAACCAAGACTCCATTCTTTTCAGGACAGTTCAAAGCAGCAGACAGAGACTACCTGGCCAAATGGTCCAGGATGCTTGCCAAGATGACGTGGATCATTACAGTGCCTTGAAGCCCTGGCAATGCGCCCAGCAGCGCATCAGGGTGCTGACATGATGAAACCACTCCCTTGAGTTGCTACTACAGGACAATGAAGTACTCACTACAGTGAGCTCAAACACACTAGGCAAAGCATACCTGGCCAGCTGATCCCTTGCCAAGATGACCTGGACCTTGACAGTGCCTAGCAGCTCTAATAAGGCACCCAGCAGCACATCCACAGTGCTGATTTGAGGATTGCACTCATCCATCAGAAAACAATTGAGATCAGGCAAAGCTTACCTTGCTAGGCGATCCAACATGCTTCCCAAGATGACATGGACCTTGACAGTGCCCTGTAGCTCTGGCAACGCACCCAACAGCACGTCCAATGTACTGACGTGGAACTCATCTGGGAATCCTTGGATAAGGCACTGCATGAGGTACTGCTGGGCAATGTTGTCCTTGCACTGGACAATTTGCTCCATCACACGGGGCAGGACTACACTCTGCACAGCCAACGTCAGCTTGTAAGCAATCAATACCAAGTTTTGCCAGCTACTGTTCACAATAGTCATTTCCTGCATGAGGCACTACTGTGCAAAGTTGTCCTGGCTTTGAGGGATAGCTCGACGCACAAGGCAGAACCACACTCTGGATAGCAACATTTGTGCTCAGCTGCTGTTTGATGCACTGCATGCGGTACTGCTGGGCAATGTTGTCCTTGCACTGCGTGACTTGCTCAATCACATGGGTAGCACTGCGCTCTGCATAGGCAACACTAGCTTATGGCAGCAGCGTTGGACATGCGTTTGTGCTGTCTCTGACACTTTGCTCCTATGTTGTAAAAGCAGTGACACTTTCATGCCAGGTGCAAGAACTTTCAGGTAAGATGGCAAATGACAGTGACCGTGAGCAAAGAAAGCTAAGAAATGCACTCAACCATAGATAGAACTTCTGACCCAATACAGCTTGTAGTCTAGGCTGCCCAGCTGGCTTAATGGTGAGATTATGCCCTATCAGGTCAATATCACCAAATTTGTATGAAAGACCTATAAGATCTTGCAGGGTCAAGGCAGACAATTCTTGCAGGAGTGAGTGTTCACCTGATACAGCTTGTAGTCTAGGCCATCTAGCTGGCTCGCATATGTGAGGTTGCGCCCCACCAAATCAGCCAGCTGTTGCCTCTCCTTCTCCCGCCGCTCCCTGCATCCCAGCATATGAATCAGAGAGCTCATACCAGCGCTCTTCTGACAGTTCTTTCATCATTCAAAAGCTGCTGAACAACAACCTCATGCATCGGCAACCTGCATGCCTTGTCAAGACCCTATATGCATGACGGGCACGTTACAGCTTCTACACACTCTGGTTGATAAAAGTTGTATGTAGATCGTAAACAGCAGAAAAGCAGCCACATGAGCAGCAGCAGCGTTAGCAGCAGCAGCAGCAGCAGCAGCAGCAGAGCTTGTTAGACAGAACACAATTGATGCAGGTCACCAGTCGCAAATGCTACGCTGGTGCTGCATGCAAACTCACAGCTTGTTCATATCTAGACCATAGCTGGTGTGCATCTGGCAAACATATAATGGACGCTGCCTCGATGGCGCGAGGCTGCACGCAGACCCACAGCTGATACATGCCCTGACCACAACTGGCGTGCAAGTGGCATACCTATCACGGATGCTGCCTTGGTGCTGCATGCGGACCCAGAGCTTATTCATCTCCGTGAAGTTGACCAGCAGGAAATCCACTGCATCTGTAATGTCACCCCCCGGGCCTTCATAGTCAGAGCCCACATCTGGCAGAAGACCCCTTGACACCTGCAAGCACAACAGTTCGACATGACATGCATGAGGAGAGCCCCTGACGCCCTCAAGCGCATCAAGCAAGGCTGCAACAGCCTGAGCATGACATACATTTGGAGTTCACCCTAGACATCTCAGGGGCTCACGTCCGGCAGAAGATCCCTTGACACCTCAATCACATCCACCAAGAATACAGTGGCCTAGCATTTTTGTGCTTGCTGGGGTGGGTGTGGCACCTTGAATACCTGCTCATGCATGCATTGGTGAACATCATTTGATGCAAAGTATTGTCTGTGTGTGTGATGTCAGCACAGGTAGTTTCATCACATTCAGCGGCTACTATTTGACAGGATGCATTCAGCATGCAGTAAGTAATGCAGCATGGCTGCCTCAGGGGCAGAGAGCATAACACAAACCTGACAAAGGTAGCTGCGCAGAAAGAGGCCTCGGGTTGGGTGCTGCACCCCTTTGCATAGTTCCACCAAATCTTTCAAGATGTCTTTTGCTGCTGTCTCCTTGCTGCGGATGTAGCAAGAGCCAACAGTGCACAAAAGGTACCTGCAGGTCATATTACATGTCTGCATGCTTATTGGCCAGAGACACTTGGCAGACAACTGTGTATAAGGAACTTACATCCCTCCATGCTCAATACAAGTGGTTGAGATTAGCACAGGACCAAACTGGTTGGAGACAGTTGATTGCTCCAGTACGTACCTAGCTGGGCCTGCTGAGCCTGGCTAGCACATGTTTGGAACGAGTCAATGAAATGAATGCTTATCAGGCGCAACACTGTCACATGCTGCATGAAGTATTTGATGCTTTTTTGCTGAAGCTTGTGTCCGTCTGCATGACTGACACACGCGCACAACCTTGCTCATGCAAGCGTGCAGCAAAGGAAAGCAATCTCAAAGCTCTAGGCATGATGATTGCTTATGGCTATTGATGCATACAGTAACTGATGCTGTCTGCTCAAAGACTTACATGCGCGGTAAGACATAGCCTGCATGCTGCACCAGCTCATACAAGTCCGAGTATTGGCGACCCTTCTTGTGTTCCTCTTTGAAGAACATCTGCATATAGATCAGAGAGTTCTTTCTTGACAGCACGAGAGAAATATCAAGCTTTGGCAGGGCTTCTCTGGCGCACCTCGAGGTGCTGCAGTTCAGTGAAAGTCTGCATGTACAGCTCGAAGTACTTCTGAGGCGTGAGCTGCGATGTGCGAAGTTCGCCCAACATAGCTGCTGAGTATCTGAGAGCCTCACGCAAATTGTCATCGTCCTGTAAACATGCCATTCGCTGACATCGGCTGCGCGACTTGTCTGTCGCAGTGCAACAGATCAGCACCCACCAGCGACTTTTTCATGAAGAATGCGTTGCGCTTGACGGACGTGCTTGCTTCGTCCAACCATTTCTGTTGTTCCTGATCAGATATGACAAGACCACCGTGGTCGCCCTGCACAAAAGTAGAGCATCAGTTTGATGGATTCGATGCCGTCAGGTCGCAGGCAGCATCAAGGTGCCGAAAAAGCGCGCACTATTACGCACCGACATTGCAGCGAGTTGTGATGTAGCTGGACCGAACGAAGTCCTGCCGCAGAGCGTTGAACACTGTCGTTAGCATTGCGAAGGTGCAGGTCAAAGGCAGCAGTTACGAATCGTAATGACGACAACCAACCGTAATTCTCTATAGTGCTCATCGCTGAGCTGCACTTCATGTTGTCCTTCATCCCGCAATCGACGCTCTTTGCCGGCAAAGCGAGACTTTGCACGGGTATTTTCCGTCATTGACACGACCTCTGCTTTGCTCCAGTCGATTGTGCGCTTGCAGCGTTACGACTGGCCCTGATCACCAGGTCGTTGATTCTCTGTCGTCTGTATCCATGTAAGGCGTTCAGTACGGGCACAGTATGTCAGGCCAACCTGGTAAGTTGCTACTGTATCGGTGGCAACATTTTCAGGGCATTGCCGACAGTTCGGAGCATCTTGTGCTGGCTATGCAGGCTCTGCCCCACCTGGATCACAGTTTCCGCGCCCGTCAATGCAGCCAGGACCCACTTTGCCTCCAAGTAACCTAGCTCCTCGACCTGCGCAAGCCCCTGGAGCGTCTGCACAGCCGAATGTGTACCAATATCAGCAGAGGGTATAACAGAAAACTGCAAAGCTTGACTGAAACAAGGCAAGCCTGTCAAGCCTTTGCATGTACCCAGGCAATGGCTGCAATGCAGGGTCAGGCAATGCACCAGCCAGGTCAGTCCTTGCACCAGCAGCATCAGCAGTACCTGCAGGCTCAGAATCAGCTGGCAATGTCTCAGGCTCAGCAAGGACAGTATCGGCAGCAAGCTGCACAAAGCCAGCCTGGTCAACCACAGCCTGGCATGCCAGTTAGGCCTCAACAACCTGCAAGACCCCCAGCAGCTCAGTATGCCATGCATCAGCAGCAAATGCAACATCAGCAGCAGCAACAGCAAGGCGCTGCAGCTTCACAAATGCAGGTGGGCCTATGTTGGCTTGGTCTGCTTCGTTTGCTGAAACATTGCCAGTTGTGTTACGTGCATTCCTCAACTGTGCAAGCCTAACTTCAGATGCAGCATCACACTTAAGGTGCAGTGTCAAATGCCATGTCATGACCATCTCAGCATCAGGCATCATGATCACAGTCTGACTGCCTGGCTGCTTGACGCCAAAGCGGTGTCATAGCAAGCCAAAGCAGCACCTGCCTCTATGCAGCAGCGTGTCAACATCACACTTGCAACAGCATCAATGTCAAAGCTTAAAGCAGGCTGCGAGGCAAGCTCAGGCGCCCCCCGCTTCTGCTCTCCACGCCAGGATGCTGCAGAACTTGCCAGCCCCAGACTACGTAGCTTGAACTACTGTCCATTGTCACCTTACATGTCACAAAGAAAACGCTGATCTGCAGGCTGTCAGGCCAGCTCAAGGGCCTGCCGCTCCCTCACTACAAAATACCCAAGCCATTGCCAGAATGCTGCAGAACATGCCAGCCCCAGACTACAGCTCAAACTAGTAGCAACACTAAGCTTGGGAAAGCTTGACTGCAGGCTGTCCGGCCAGCTCAAGCGCCAGCTGCTCCCTCGCTGCAAAACACCCCAAGCCATTGCCAGGATGCTGCAGAACATGCCAGCCCCAGACTACATAGTTTGCAGTAGTGGCAAGACTCATCTTGGGAAAGCTTGACTGCAGGCTGTCTGGCCAGCTCAAGCGCCCGCCGCTCCCTCGCTGCAAAACACCCAAGCCATTGCCAGGGTGCTGCAGAACATGCCAGCCCCAGACTACATAGCTTAGATTAGTGGCAACACTAAGCTTGGGAAAGGTTGACTGCAGGCTGTCCGGCCAGCTCAAGCGCCCGCTGCTCCCTCACTGCAAAACACCCAAGCCATTGCCAGGATGCTGCAGAACATGCCAGCCCCAGACTACATAGCTCGCACGCTGGGCATGGATCAGGCCAATGTTGAGCACCTGATGCGTAGCAATCAAGAAGGCAGAAGCTACCTTGCACAGCAGCTGGTGCAAAGGGGCATTGCCCCTGGTGGAGGGCTGGTCCAGCCAAATGGCCCACAGCTGCCTGCAGGTTTGTTGCAGCAAACACACACAAAATCTCACTGGCTGCCTGCAATTTGTCATTCTTCTGCAGCAAACTGTTAACAAATGAGTTTCAGCTGTTTGCAGATTTGTTGTTACCGCTGCTGGTATCACTCTTGCGACACATGTGCATGGGTTCAACATGTGACACAATCTAAGATAGCACCTGAGTGTTAATGCAATTGCTGCAGTGAGGGTCAAGTCATTGCTTGGAAAACCATTTCATTTCCTCATTCAACTGGGGGATCCTCTCAAGTATCTTACCCCGTCACAAGAGGATTAGTCAAAAACAGAAAGCACAGAAACAGTGGTTGTATTTACAGGCATGCCAGGTCAGCAAATGAGGAGGCCAACCCCACCGCCAGCTGTCAACAGGCCTGCTGCACCCACAGGGGTGAGGCGCCCAGGGATGCCCTACCCCCCCGGGCCCCAAGGGCAGCCTGGGGTGCCTGGTGCAGTGGGGACCCCAGTGGGGGGTCAGCCTGGGGTGATGATGGGTCAGCAGCCCCGACCCACAGTGGCCCAGCAAAGACCCATGTACTCACACCAGGTCAGGCCTCTTTTACTAACTATAGCATCTCAGATACAGCTTCTGTTTTGCCAGGCCTGCTTGTTCTGATCTCAACTCATCTGATTGCAGACTTTTGATGCGTGAATATTTTAAGTGCAACGTCTTGTGATTGGGCTTTGCAGCAAGCTGCCCCCGTTTCCATACTTTTGCCTCTTTCCCCTCAGCTTGTCAACATTTGGGTTACTTTTGACGGCCCTTCTGCCTTGATTCTACTTCAAGGCAAACGCTGCCTTGAGGTTTGCGCTTGGTGCTGTGTCCGTATCTGCAGAGTCATGCGTGGGTGTCTGCAGTCTTTTGTGCGTTTGCTGCTGCGTGGTCCAGGGTCAGGTTGCAGCTGTTCATAGGCTACAAGCACAGCATACTCCAATAGCTTTGCAGTACGCTGGCATGCAACCTTAAGACAGCTGCATCCCGACTTTGCGCCACCAACAACAATGTCCTCCCCAGGTCAAAACAATGACCCAACTGGCTGGCAAGTGAAGCATGTATGACAAACAGTGTGGGCTGCGACCTTGATACAAGCAGTTTTCTGATGCTGTGCAGGGTGCCTTTCCACAGCCGTCAACCTCATACTCTGCTAACAAACAAGCTGTCACCTCAAAGGCAGTCACATGTACTAGCATGGAAGCAGATCTCAGGAGCCCTGGCAAACAAAGCGTGCATGGCAAGCAGGCAAAGCTGCAGATTTGACACAAGCAGGGTTGTGATGTCATGCAGGGTTGCTTTCCTCAGCCGTCAACCTTGTACTTTGCTGTCAGGGCAGCTTTCAACCCTGTGTAACCTCAAGGCACTCACTTGTACTCACATGTCTGTGGCAAGTCAAGCATGTATGGCAGGCAGTCGGGGTTGCAAACCCAACACTAGCGGTGTTGCAATGTGATGCAGGGTGCCTGTCCTCAGCCGCCAACCTCGTACTCTCCCAACAGGCCAGCCATCAACCCTGTGTACCATCAAGCCGTTTGTTTGTACCAGCGTGCAATCAGATTTCAGGATCACAAGTCACACAATAACAACAATACTGATATGATCACAGATAATGATATGGTTTGGGTCATATGCACGGAAATTCTCTCTCCAAATTATCATGCAACAAGAGGCTGTCAACCTCATAATCTGCTAATAGGCCAGCCTTCAAGCCTGTGAACCCTCAAGTCACTCATCCGTTCCCGCATGCAATCAGCCTTCAGGATCAAGCTCACACAGTAACAAGAGTACTGATGTGGTCAAAGACGACGGTATGATTTTGGTCAAATGCAGAGAAAATTGCCTCTGCCGTCAACCTCGTACTCTGCTGACAGGTCGGCTTTCAGTCCTGTCTACCCTCAAGGCATTCATGCATATCAGCATGGGACCAGATTTCAAGAACCCTGGCAAGTCAAGCAATCAGAATCGCAGACCTGATGGAGACCTCTACTCCTGTCATATGCAGGGTGCTTTTCCTCAGCCGTCAACCTCGTACTCTGCTGACCGGCCAGCCTTCAAGCCTGTGTATCATCACTTCATTAAATTCTGCCAGCACGCCATCAGATTTCATGATCAAAACTACACAATCATAACAAAACTGATGTGATCCAAAGATGATGATTTGATTTTGGTCATATGCAGGGAAACTTTCCTCAGCCGTCAACCTCCTACCCTGCTAACAGGCCAGCCTTCAACCCTGTGTACCCTCAAGGCATTCACAGGCCTGCCACTCCCCCAGGCATCCCTGGAGGTGAGCAGTCTACCACCCTGCTGCTGGCTTTGCCACAGACTTGTATGCTACACAAGCACATTCATCCAGGCCGTAATGTTTCAGCAATGCAGAATGTGCACAATGTTTTCATGCTGCTAGCTTTGCTGCATGCTGGTGTGCCAAGAGTCAACACTGTGTAAATGATGATGTCTTAGCAATGCAGCAGGTGCACCAGCAGCACCACCACGCTGCTGATTTGTTTCTGAGTTGTTTGTCACAGAGGCACACTTATACAGGCCTTGGTGTCTCAGCAATGCAGAATGTGCACAGATTCATTGTGGTGCTACTTTTGCTCCAGACGTGTATGCCATAACATATCAGTTGTACAGGCCTTAATGGCTCAGCAATGCAGAATGTGCACAGATTCATTGTGGTGCGACCTTTGCTGCAGACATGTGTGCCATGAGTTCACAAATGTACAACCTTACAGGTCTTGATGCACTGGCAATGCAGAATGCGCACCGCTTCAAAGAAAAAAGAAAAGAAAAAGTCTTTGCCGTTAGGCGTGTTTGAGAGGCCTTGGATAGACCGTGGCGTCCCTTTAGCACCGTTTCACATGCTTTGAGCTTGACTGCAGACTTATGTGCCAAACTAGCATGATGATACAGACTGTGGTTTCTTACATCGTGCTCAGCTATTACAGCTGCTGCTAGTTTTGCTCAGACTCATATGCAAACGAAAGGCAATGAACACACTAGATCTAGCAATGTTGCGCACAGGACTTGCGCACCGCCCAGCTATGCTGCACTGCCATGCCATAGACTGTGCCCTTGGTGTCATGTGGTTGGGATTGGTGCAGGGCAGGGCAGTGCTGGGCTTTGACCCTCTCAGGTACGCCCACAGGCAGGCCAACCTAACGTGCAGCCTGCTAGAGCAGCAGCACCACCCGCAACAGCTTTTTCTCCTCCCATCAAGTCGTCACTACTTGCTGTAGTCAATGAAACAGACTAAGCGGGTGTGAAGTGTGCTTTCGATGGTGTTGATGCAGGGCGGGGCAGTGCCGGGCTTTGGCCCCTTCAGGTACGCCCACAGGCAGGCCAACCTGACACGCAGCCTGCCAGACCAGCAGCACCACCAGCAACAGCTTTTTCTCCTCCCATCAAGTTGTCACTACTTGTTGTAGTCAATGCAACAGTCTTAACGGGTGTTGAATGTGCTTTCGATGGTGTTGATGCAGGGCAGGGCAGTGCTGGTCTTGGCCCCTCACAGGTGCGCCCACAGGCAGGCCAACCTAGCGCGCAGCCTGCTAGAGCAGCAACCCCACCACCAGCAGTCTTGTCAGAAGGAGACAAGAAGTTTCTGAACAAACAGGTAAGTGCCTGCATCATGTCCAATCCAACCAGATCTAAGCTTTTGAGTGTGATCTGACCGTGACAATGTGATGTCGGGACAGTTTGTGTCTGATCCATGATGTGAGCATGACTCAAAGCACTGATTGACACAGTTTGACATGTCAGAAGAGGACAAGAAATGTCTGAACCAACGAGCATCAGTGAGCACTCAGTCATGCATTGATCATTCAGCCAGTCATCTGTTCATGTGCACATCCATCACCGTCACAATTGAACGCTCTCTCAGTCAACAATGCATGCACTGTGCAGGCAATGCAGCAGCTATAGTCAAGGGTAGGTGGACTCAATCTACATCTCAAACCCAAAGCATGCAATGAGTTAATCATGATGACTGATGCTCATAGGTATCAATGAGCCCTCAGTCATGTATCAAACGAAAATTCACACAACCTTACCTTCATTAGCACACCCAGCCTCCAAGCAGCACTTCAGTCACTCAATCAACAAGTCAATGGGTTCATTGACAATGCATGTAACGTAGAGGCACTACACCAGCTGTTGGCAAGGGTAGTGGGACCCAAATTTCATCTCAAATTTGAAGGATAGTCTGCGTTGATTCAAGTCATGGAGAAATCAATCGAGCAACCAATCCGCCCGTCCCCTAGTCAACTGCAAATCCATTTCTCTTATAGGCACTGCAGCAGCTGCTGACAAGAGTGGGGCGACCCAAGCTGCAGCTCAAGCCTCAGGCAGACCCTGCGTTGATCCAAGTCATGGAGGAATCAACTGGTCGATCCGTCCACCCATACCTAGCCAGTCCATGAATGTTGCGTTCCACTTTTAGGCACTGCAGCAGCTGCTGACAAGGGTTGGGGGACCCAAGCTACACCTCAAGCCTGAAGCAGAGGCTGCGCTGGTTCAAGTCATGGAAGATTTGGTTGGCCAGGCCCTCAGTTTTGGCTGCAGCATGGCTCAACGAAGGCAGTCTGCTGGAGCCAGTGCTGAAGACCTACAGCTACAGCCAGCAGATCTTGCTGCATTCCTTGAGCATAACTGGTGAGACACGTGCTACACACATATCACTGCACATCAGCATCATTGCCACCAGCATCACCGTAACAAGGACATGCCAGCAAAGCTAGCAGACTCCATGTGTTGGGATATCGTCCCTGGAGAACTTCTCTGTTTGGGTCTTCACACAGTGCTTGAGTGCACAGGATGTGACAAAACCCCCTGTACTTTTCTTGGACAGTCAGCACGGCTAAAGAGTTAGGGGTGTTGGGGTGGTTTTGCAGTTTGTGTGATCAAAGTGTCAAGATCTGGTGTGAAATGATGCCAGAACCCGAGTGTTGCTTGCTGTCCTGCAGGCAATTGCATGTACCAGGCTTTGGGTCTAATGTGGTGCGGCCCTATAAGAGACCTGCCGCCTCTGAACTGCACAAAAGTCGAGCTGCTGCAGTCCGGCGAGCTATGGCTGCAAATGCAACAGCATCACAGCCACAGCCAGAGACTGCCTAGACATTTGAATCCTTTGGTCAGCCGACAAGTCTGATTGGACCTAGGGGTTGTCTTTGTACTCCAAGGAAAGAAAGGAATGTCTGCCCAGATTATGTTCCAATGCTAAGGTCGATACATATGATCCTAGCACTTGCTTTCAGCATAGAATCAGCAACAAATGATCGTGCTTTCTGTAGATGCTGGGTAGCGATGTGCCGCAAAACGATAGGCCATGCTACCACTCAATATGTTTGGTCAAAAGCAAGGCGCTCCTGGACAGCGCTTCCTCAAATGCTTTCAGAGAAGCCATCACGATGTGGCTCCCTACAAGACTGCAACGAGCCTGTCTTAACCTGACAACATGTACATGGGTCAGCTTGAGCACTACCTTATGTATTCAGGCCGGTGTGTTGCAACTTCGTTCCCGATCCAATGCAAATGTTATCAACATCAACAGGTGGCGGCATCAACTAGGTAGAACCGGTAAGACTTTCAAGAAGAAGGATTCGTATACGCTGCCACCGTAAATCCGCCGTCAAATTTGTGGTCAAATTCGCTACGGTTTCCCCGTCGATACGTGCCGTATTGGGGCCTTTACGGGGATCTGGTCGAGGCTTTCGACAAAGTATGAGGGCGACTTGCAGCACCTGTGTTTCTGCGCTTCCTGTGCCATGATCGCGCTTCAGCCATCGCTGCGATGCTTTGTACGATATCGAATCTTACTCTCGCGACGGCTGCAGGCTGCAGCCTTGATCAGAGAAAACACGGGCGCGTCGACGCATATTGGACTGCGTGTGATGATTTCTGCGCAGTGATCCACAGTCAAGTTTGCAGCCAGCCGCGCTCCTAACCCACGGGAAATGCGCCTCGTAACTTCAATCTGAGTCAGACGTACTCGCTGCAGTAGCAAACGCGTCACTGTAAGAGCCTGCGCGAGTCCCTGTCGAGTCGTTGACGAAACAGGTCTGGCTAGACTTGATCAATAGCAGTCCCCTCGGCTACTGCAGCTTCAGAGCAACACTCTTTTTAACTACATTCTGAAACTACCAGGTATGGGAGTTGTGCATTGGATTGGGATTATTGCCGGTGTTGTCAAAACGAGACTTGCAGCTAAATTTTGCTATCACTCCAAGTTGCAGGTCCGGCTGTTGAGCTTAAAACGCAATGCTTCTGAGAAGACCCTCAGCATCTTCTCTGTGCACTCTTTGACTGTGTGACCAGATGCTGTGTACCGATAGGCCAGGTATGCTTCTTTGAACACCTTCAAGTGAGACATCAAGTATTTGGGGCAAGCCTATATGCTTGAGCACCACTGATGTTTATGGACGCCTGATAGGCTCTCAGAACAACAGAGCAGCCAAGACAAGGCTAGGGCAGAGCTAGCTGCTGGATGACATAACATGTTGAGTGATCAAGTTTGGGCTCAAGTTACCAGGCATGGGTATTGTGTTTGACTTTGCTACCACTCCAAGTGAAGAAGAAGCGGCTCTTGAGCTGAGCATACCTTGACTTCCCTCCAGGAAGCCCCTCAGCAGCTTCACTGTGACTTCTTTGATTGTGTGACCAGACGCATTGTGTGATGATGAGCCAAACATCTTCAGCTTCTTTGGGTAGCAGCAAGTGAGACGTCCAAGGTTTGAGGCAAACCTGTGTGCTCGAACACCACTGATTTATGTTGACTTTTGATAGGCCCTCAGAACAACAGAACAGCCAAGATAAGGCTAGGGAACAGCCAGCTGCTGGATGACATGATGTATGTTCAGCATGCCATTGGTACTGAAAATTATGCCATGCAAATTGAGCCATGCAAATTGAGCAGTCGTGCATTGCTCAAGAGCATGCAATGAGGGCTTGCGTTTGCCTTGAATGCATTTTGTGCTGAGATCTGATCCTCATTCTCACCCTCACCCTCACCTTCATCGTCATTTTCATTCTCAATGTGCTTTTCCTTCTCATTCTCACTCTCAATCTCAATCTCATTCCCATTGCCGTTCTCATGCTCATGCTCATTCTCACTCTTTGTTTTGAATGGGAGGGCTATTTATTACAAGTGCATGTTTTGGGTGGGAGAGCTATTTATTACAAGTGCGTGTATGAAACACACAAGCAATGGAAGCTTTGCGAAAAAAGGGGGGGGGGGGGTTAACAGGTAGGTAATTTGTGTTATCCATGCGCTGCCTGGGTAAAGACCAGAGCATCACAAGGGCAGTGGATAGTCCACCTGGTGACTGAAGCAACAGGCAAAGCAAACAACTTGCAATTGATAATGAGCAGGCAAAACAGTGCCTTCACCAGAGGCTGTTGAGCTCAGCCGAACAGACAGCATGCAAGCATTTCACCAGTTCTCATTCTCATTCTTACCATCAGTGTCTTCACTTTTGTCATTGTCACTATCAAAGCAGTTGGCTTGAATGTGTTAACGTTTCAGGTATGCAGAATGTGTGATCAACAATTGATCACACCACGTGTGGGTGACATACAGTTTTTATCAAGCATTGCAAATGTGTTGTATTACTTTCAGGATGTGCTGAAATATTGTGGCCATCTGTCAAGAGGCATGTGGCAATTTGGAACGCTGTGTGAATACATGGCAATCATTGTGTGTGATGATGACTTTTCTATTGTTGAAACACAGTTTTGGGTTGTAACATTTGCATTCTGACAGTTTAAAGTGAGTCGGTGCGAAGCGCCATCATTGATCAGTCTGAGTGATGCTTTGCATGTCTCTTTTAGATTTTATATGATGCATGATCAGCATTTGAAATCTTGAGATAACTCTTTGATTGAGCTCTATGTTGCTTCAGAGCAATGTAAGCACAATATTTTGCTGCAATTTGCCTACACAATTGAACGTGAGCCGGCGCGAAGCGCCGGCATTTACCTTGTACATACATACACAACTCATTGGCATACCTCTGCAACTTGTACTGTTCAAAACAACGTTATATACCCTGTAAGATTCCAGAAAGAACTCACATGCATTCCGCAATGCTATGCTATATCTACATTACCGATGACAAGCCTTCCGGCTTTGCACCTACAGAAACCTGTACTCACTGCAAACAACTGCAGCGCAATCTATTCCAAATCTATGATGACCGAACTTCCCTTCTCTGGGTTTGCCACTCTTAGATACAATTGTTGTATGAGTGAACGTAGCACTTATCCTGGTCTGACTGCAGGATCCATCATGGCCCACTGGAAAATCTGCTCGTACTGCTGTGCTGATCTGTCCCAACTGAGATCTTGCTTCATGCCACTTTGCATCAAGTTTTGCCATGATTCTGGGTACTCTTTGTAGGTCTGAAGCGCCAAATCTAGAGCTTGCATCATGGGTTGAACTTCAGGTGGGGTAAAGGTCCATCCTGTGCCTATGCTCTCGCCCTTGCTTACTGCAAAGCACAGACCAAGGCTTGGGACCAAGAACCCTTGCAGTGTGTTTGACAGCTTGAGATCACAGAGTGATAGCGTGCAAGGAAGCTTTGTTTGGGCAGTGTACTTGCAAGCTGATCAGCCGTTCAGAGCAACAGGTACTTGATAAATTGCAGCATGTCGGCAATAGTTGTGCTGGCTCTTGTACAAAGCTGCTACGGCACGACTCTGGCGAATGCACTCAATGCGAATGAGTTTGCAAGACTGTAGAGCAAATCTAAAGACAAAACTCTTGATGTAAGGACAATGCGATTGGGGACCAATCTCTGCATTCTGACTGGAGTGGTCCCTCTGAGTGAGAACAACTTCATGTTGAAACAGTTTGCTTGGAACCCAAAGCATTCGCTACAAAAAGAAGTCACTGTATTGATTTTGCCTTACCTTGTGCAAAAGGGTTGTAGTCCTCTATGGTGTCTCGTAGCCCTCCTGTGGCATGGGCAATAGGGATGGTCCCATAGCGCATGGCAAACAGCTGATTCAAGCCACAGGGCTCAAAGCGTGAAGGCATGAGCAGTATGTCACAGCCAGCCATGATTCTGTGGGAAACCGGTATACTGAAGCCCACCCAGCCTCTGAAGTGGTCAGGACGTTCTTGTTCTGCCCTGCGCATTTGCTGCTCGTATTCTGCAACGCCGCTACCCAACATCACAATCTGCAGTGCCACAAGTTGTGTAAACGACGACAACAGCCTCAGGGCTCAAAGCGTGATCACATCAGCGGCATGTTGCAGCCGGCCATGATTCTGTGGGAAACCGGTCTACTGAAGCCCACCCAGCCTCTGAAGTGGTCAGGGCGCTCTTGTTCTGCCCTTCACATGTGCTGCTCGACCTCTGCAACGCTGCAACCCAACATCACATTCTGCAATACCACAGCATATATCCTGAAAGTCTTGCGGAGATTGCACTGTACCAGATTAGAAGATACACAGAAGACAAGATAGAAAAACTTGCAGCTACTGATAGAACTGAACGTGTGCTTGGTAAAGTAGCAAACCTGGCAGCCTCTCTGTGCCATGGGCTCAATGGACTGCAGCACGACATCAGGGCCCTTCTGAAAGTCCAGGCGCCCTATCCAGCCCAGCAGGGGCACTTTAGGATTCACCTCAAAACCCAGCTCCCTCTGAAGTGCTGCTTTGCACTTGGCCTTGCCTGCAAAACAAAGCCTAGATTTCAGTATTGAAGTAGGATTCCCACAGTTGTGCAATAGGCACCTGTCATTGATCCTGTATGCTGCTCCGGTGCTAAATGCTGATGGGTCGCATGAGGGGGAACCTTAACCATGAGCATACTGGTTCTGAAGACAACCCATGCAACAGGCACCTGACAAGTCATCAATGCTGCAGACTACTGCTGTATCTGAATTACAATTGAGATACAATTTACGAGGTGCAATGAGGTGATCGGTATGGTTGCAATAGTACAACAGGCAATGCAGCAGTCAATGCATCAAGTATTCAGCAGATCATCAATGCTGTAGATTGCCTCGTTGCCTGAAACACAAAGTTGCGTGGACATCATCAATATCATAACCATGCATATTATCAGGCCAACAAATGCGCATGCGCTCACCTGACAGGTCATCAATGCTGTAGGCTGCTTCAGTGTCAGGGTCATGCGCTGGGTCCCACTCAGTCATGTCAATGCCATTCACAATGCCATTCAGCTTGTCCTGCCTTGACTGCAGAACTTCATGCAGACCCCAGCCGCCTTCTGATGTGGTGATCTCCCAGGCGTAACCCTGGCAACGTAAAGGTCTCGTCAAAATCAATGCCATTCTGTCTCTTTGCTGCCTAGCATGCCGCGCACAGATGGCATCATCATTGACAGAGCTAAGCCAATTGGCAGTAACCTTGAGCGGAATATCTTGCAGCCAGGATGCACTTTGCTGTGAATGAACATCGTTACCTCACAGCAAACTTGCACTACTAGGATGACCAGTGGCATAACAACTGACATTGAGTAGCAATTGATGTTGTTGGTGTGATGTACATAGAAATTACCTGACTGACAGTCATGACGCGGTCAGCTGCAAGAATGGCTCCCTTCAGGATGTTGATGGCCGGGCCATTGATTGCTGCCCAGTCAGGAAACTTCCATTCCACAGTGCTCCACCTGCCAGAAACGGTAAAAGCAAATGCTCGGATGAGTCAAAACAAGCTGAAAATTCATGCAAAATTTGCAAGTCATTGCCATCTGGCTGCTTTGAAGCTTTGTGTGGCAGGAGTTCATGCAAAACTGCATGTTTCTTTATTCAGGTGCATGCTTCAGACAGGCTGTACGAAATTAAAAGTCTGGCATCTTTTTTGCAAAGCAGTTGGATAGTCAAGCTTTGATGTGCAACATATCGCCAAAATCTGATGAAGAGCACTGGTTGCGCCATGTTGCTTGTCACGCTGACTGCTGACAGAGCCTGCAAGAAAGAACAAACAGCAGCAGTACTGCAGCATTCTACAATTGTATAGAACACAGAAAATGGACAATGATGTCTGTGATGTTGTGTTGCAGGTTTTGTGGAATCAAACTGCAGAGCGCTATGACTTCACTTCATGTGACAGTGTGCCTGATTGTTTCAAGAATTTACAACACAGTAAAAGACCAACCTGCAGGCCATCCCAGCCTGCTGAAAAGCCTGCAAACTCCTGAGCGCTGACAAGTTGGAGACAAAGACCAGTGGTGATACCAACACAGTTGGTACAGTGACTTCTCTTTGTAACAAATGCTTGAACACCAAGATATTGCCCTTGTATCAAATTGTTCTTACTGAGAGGTGCCATTGCAGCCAAAACACAGGAATTGGTTTCCAACTGCATTCTCCTTAAATTGAGGTTGTCCTTGCATCAAACGTGTTTACAAAGAGCAATACTTGTAGTTGACCTGGTAATGGTCATGGTCCACAGGATGCTGACAAGTGAATGGGCTTTACAGCAGTTGCAAGGATACCAATAGTGAGTGATAGCACAGAATCCGGCCACTTACCAGTCTCCAGGCAAATCAAGCCTGCCAAAGAAGCTTGAAGGTTCAATCCCTTGGTGTGACATGTTATGGATGGTCACAATGCTGCGTGCGTCTGTATAGGTGCTGTTACGGCACTTATTTGGCAGTTAGAAAGGAGGGCACTAGGGCAGCGCGTCAAGATACAAGAGACCACTCACCAGTCCCCAGGCAACCCCAGTCTGCCAAAGAAGCTTGAGGGTTCAACCCCTTGGTGCGACATGTTGTGGATGGCAACAATGCTGCGTGCGTCTGTGTAGGTGCCGTTACGGCGGTACTTGGCGGCCAGGAAGGAGGGCACCAGGGCTGCGTGCCAGTCATTTGCTACAAACAGACATTTCTGACCGTAGGGCAGTCCAGGGGCATCCCCTGATCTGCACAGATGGCACAACATGGTTGATGAAGGCAATCTAATCTTTGTGTATGACAACATGTCGCTAGTCTGCCAAATTCTCACACTCGGAACTCTTTAATTCACAGCAAATTTCTTGGAACAGAAAGCAATTCAGGAATGCAGGCTGTGCATAGAATGAAGAAACAGTAAGTCAGGGCAGGTAAGTGTTACCTGTAGCCACCAATGGGCAGGACCAAAGGGGCCTCGCAGGCAGCCATGCTGAGCAGTGTGTATCTGAAGACATTGTCCCCAAATGCGCCATGCTCATCTGCGTATGGGTTGCCTGCATCAGCAGCTAGGTTTCAGACCCTGCTGTCTTTCACAACATGGGCACCCCCGCCCACGGCCAGGGTTTTGACTGGGAATGCATGTGGGAGCACACCTTTGGGTGATGAGATAAGCCTGCTGTGTAGCCTACAGGAACAGGGTGAGGCATACCTGGTACCCACCTTGCATTTGCGCGGGTACAGGTGTCACTTCAATCAATCAATGCATGGTACCGCTGCACAGCAACTGGTACTAAACAAATCTGCCATGACGTGTGCTGTGCTTGTTCCACAATTGCACTGCATGGATCTAGACATTGGGCGCTCCCAGATGCAAGTCATGATGTGGGCTTCACCCGTAGGCCGCAACCCACTTGCAGCTGCACATGACAAGCCTGCGCATGAGGGGTGCAGTGTTTTATTGTCCTTGACAGCTGCTAGAAGAAGTGCACATCATTGATGCAACATCAGCCACCACTGCAGCTGCATGCATGTTTTGCTTCAATAAACGCATGTCATGTCTTGCTAGCTATGAGTACAGCAATCCGTGTGTATATAGCAATAGACACAACAATATCTGCAAGGTGTATACCTGCCCTATGGTAGACTGGATGGTCCACAAATACAAAGTCTACATTATCTTTATGCTGATGGTAGAAGCTGACTTCTTGCAAGCCGCATTCTCCCAGATCTAGCTGCGTTGTGACGTCCAACAGCTTTGCGCTATCGTACAGCTTGTCTTGCTTTGTACCGTGCTGATACCTGCAGAGCACATATTAGTCACAAAGTACAGTAAGGCGTGTCCCACATGCCGTGCCAAAAATGTCAAAATTTATGCATACAACAGAATGTGGGCACACTGGCTTGTTTCACAAAACAGCACAAGTGTGAGAGGTGTATCTGCATCAAGCAGGTTCATACAAATGCAGCGCAGCCACATTTCACATCTAAATCCAACTGTGTGGGTCACGGTTGCTTCCTTGTGTAGAGTGAGAGAGAAATTTTACATGCTTTAGCCAGCCAACAACCACTGTACTTGACCATGAGCAGCCCAATCACACAACAACATCTATCCTCCAATTGTGTGGTTAACAGATCCTCCAAGCAGCTTAGCAAAGTGCAGCCTGACCACACAGTGCTGCTCTGCACTTGATTGAAGATGTATTCTAATGCTGTGAGATGCCACACCTAGGGCCACAAACATGACCCTATGGCCTTTCGAGGCCAAAGCAATTCACACTGTGTGAACCACCTAGAGGCAGCAACCATGATACCTTTCCTGGTACCCCCATTACACTCAGCTCAGTTGTTGACATATGCTTTCAGCAGCCTGACATAAACTACTTAGGGGCAACAATCATGTCCCTGTGGCCCCTCCAGCGCAGGGCAACTGGCAAACTGCCCGCCAAACCCCCAGGCTTTCATATATGCTCCAAGCTGCTTCATTCTGTGCAATGACTCACCTAGGGGCAACAACCATGACTCTATGGCCCCTTGAGGCCAGGGCAATCGGCAAACTGCCCACAACATCTCCTAAGCCCCCTGTCTTACTCCAGGGGGCAACCTCTGAGGACACAAATACAGTGTCTATGGGGTTATCGGTTTGCGGAACCCCTTTCTTCCCCTTCTTGGGCTCCTCCTTCAAGTTCTGCTTCACCTGTGACAACACAGCTGTCATTCGTGCTACAATGCCACCCTCAGATAGATCTTGAGATTCCTCATGATACTATGGTACTATTTACATTCAACATCTTTTCAGAGACCCAACAGAGGGGCCACAGGACACTACTCTTAAATTAATTAAACTGTCTTTGGTGTTTGTCAACAGAGCATCCAGAGCTCTGATGAAGATAGATGCAGGTGCTGCGTCACTGCTAAATCTTTAGCTGTCCTAAGCTCTGATGCACATATCTAGCCGAGTCTGCTGAGCCTGTCTCGCACGCATTCTGCATGATTGGCAATTGGCGACACAGCTGTCACTTCTGCTGCAACACAGCCCTAGCCGACTGTTGTGAATTTCAGCGATCAGGTTGCCAAACTTGGCTGTGAAGTGAAGAGCTGCACCTCATGTCATCCTAAACGTTATTCTGTGCAGGCAAAGCTGCAAATGTCAGCATGCACGATGCAAAGCATGCAGCTGTGATGGGTCAAGTCAGTGGACAATCCTGTGTGCAGAGAAAGTAATTGCAAGTCAACAACACCGCTGCAGCAGCAGCAACGGTCATAAGTGATGGAGCAGCAATGGTGGAAGCAGAACAGTGAAGGCAGCATGGCAACAAGATGTGTCGCTGTACATGCAAGCAAAAGGAACGGCAGTGCGATTGGGATGTGCAGCACCTTCACCTCTTGCCATTCCTGCAACAATTCTTCACTGCTGGGCCTGGTGCTGCTTCTATGCACTGCTGGCTCAGGTTCTGCAGACGACGGTGCTGCTGTGGATGAGGCAGAGCGCTGCAGCCTCTCTGTGTTGGCTGTGCTGCTCTGCTCATCTGCAGTGCAGTTCAAAGCCTTGCCTGTGTTTAGCAAGGCAGTGAAGGAGCAGCACACAGCCCCAAAGGTTGATGATTGAGCTGTCCCGTTGTCAGGACGTGCAATCTCACCTCTTGAGTTACTGTTTGACGGTGTATCAGGGCTGTCTACATCAACCGCACTTCCTACTTTGCCCCGTTTAGCAAAGCACTTTAACCGAGGCTGGCGGATCAGGCCACTTTGAAATCGTTCGAAAGGCTTCGCTGTGACGCCCTGAGAGCTCCGCTGACAGAGCGTACCGGACAAGCTGCAAAGTCTACCCCTTGAGGCAAATTGAGCTGGGTCGAGCAACTGTGCGCGATCAGACGATACTGAGATCGTCCGTGCAGCCGGCGTAGCTTGTCGACGAAGTACGCTCACATGCCTGAGGCTCGTCAGTGATGCTTCCATTGCATACGCTCTGACTTATCGCACTCGCATCTGCGCGCTCTTCGAATGAATTCAATGGTCAATGCACTGAAGAAGGTGTTTGCCAAGTTGGCAAGCTTCTATCACGCACGTGAGTTTCTGTTTACGTGGTGTGCATCGCGGTTGTGGCGATCGCGACCTCAATTGCGCTCGGCATCTGCATCACGTACTGTGTTGCCCCTCAAGGTGTTGTTTTGACTTGTTCGTGCTGGAAAATCCAGTGGGACCGGTCAGCTTCGAGCGAAAACAGTCGATCTGCGTCTGCTCAAGTCGCCTGTCAGCGATGAACGAGGCGCAGACCTCTGCGTCTGATGGTGCACAGCAACTACCAGACGTGCAGGACATCCCCAGCAGCAGCTGTGCCATCTGCATGTCAGAGCAGCTACAACAACCAGCTAAGATACAAGCCTGTGGCCACTGCTTTTGGTCAGTAGACCTGTCACTGCTTGTCAGTTGCTTGTTGACCTATAAAGCAGACAGCATGAAAATCTTCGTTTGGCTGACTGCAGCCTTCAATGTATACGTCAGTGGAGTCGCTCTAGCCCTGAGCCGCGCTGTCCACTCTGCAACGCCTCTTTTCAAGTACTAGTTCATGATGGCACTGAAGAGGTGCGCAGTGATTGAGCTTCTGTCACTCAGTCTCTGCTACATGCAACAGTCTTGCTGACATCATGGCTGCCTGCCCGCTCAGGAGTTGCCATTGTCCTCTCAGCAAAGAGCTAGAGTTGAAGGTATGCATTTGCTGCAAAGCTGTCAGTGGCAGTTGTCACACCATGACTTGCGAAGATGCGCTGCAAGCTGAGTTTCATGCATGCCCCCTGCATGGCATCAACTCGACTTGCATGCTTTTGCTGATTGCTATACGCTGCTGCAGCTGATTTGGGTTGCCTGGATCATGCTTACTTTGTAGCTGAGACGCGTAGGTAAGCCTCGGGATCAGTGCATACATGATTATTCTCACGCTTGCCATGCCCATAGCTTGGTTTCATTGCAGATGTTGCTTGCAAGTGCTGTCTGCAGTTGCATGGCAGTTTAGGGCTGACTTCAGCTGATCAGCTATCATGTTTACGTCCACAAGCAATACAAGTCAGCTCCCAATGCTATGACAGCCATGTGTCCACATATACTGCCGTGCTTCAGGCTAATAAGCAGAGCAACTGCTGCCCAACATGCTATCTTCCGCAATGCACAGAATTGTGGCCGAGCTGGGACAGCTGAATCTGATCAGGCCTATGGGATCTTGGCAAATGTCATAGCCAGCCTCAACAGCTATAAGTGAGTGTCCATTTTCCCTGTGCCTGACCGTGTTGACAATAAAAACTGTAAACAATCAAGATTACACATTTTTTTAAATGGTTTTTCTTCGTGAAAAATGTTGCCTATGATGTCTCATGTGACGAAAAAGCAGATTGCGCATTTTGCTGTGGCCTGACACATGAACATAATCAAGTTTGTGCGAGTGGCCTCATCATCAATATGGAGAAATTTGCCATATACATGTGCAGCTTCTGCAAGCAATGTGCTGTCATCTTGTAATCCTCCTGACTGTTGTGGCTCCAAACTCTGCAGAGGTTTCAGGAAAAATTGCTTGCAGTGCAGCGCAATTGGCTGTAATGGCCATACCCAGCTTTTCTCATCTTTTCACATAAAAGTGTCTCGGCGTACATTCTGCGTCACGCTGTTCGACTGTACCAGCCGGTATACAGCAGCAATATACAGCAGCCTTATACAGCAGCATTATATAGCATTGCTATTGGCAGCATGTGCAATAATTTGCTTCAAACAACTCAAACAACTCACCTTTGTGCTTGGTGGTTGCTCAGGACTAGCATGGAAGAAGAAGTTCCCTTTGAGGCGGAGCATGTGCTTCAAGAGCTGTACAACTTGGATGCTGTTGTGCAAGGTGTGCAGGCTGGCACCTGGGAAAGGTAGTTCACGCTATTCTGCTTGTCCATACAATGTCTGCAATAGTAAGCCTTATGCATGAGTGCAAGGCAGGTGACAATTGGAAGTCACCGTTTAAGAGACGCATTTTCGCAACAATGCTGCATGGAAGATGTTGTTGGGGTTTGGGCATCAGTCAGATCCTTAGCAAGCAAAGCTTAGTGAGGCATCTGTGCAAAGCATTGGCAGTTGCCTCATCAACAATGCACATGCTCCCAGCATATTACACCAACAGACCTTGTAACAACTGTTCTGTAAATCTAGTGTGCACTTGATGCTAGGGTTGGATTTAGGCCTTGAAAAATTGGTTTCACCACTTTGCTTTGTACTTTGACGTTGGATCCGCCCTTTAGGGTGTAGGCCCACAGATGTAGGCGTTGCGTAAGGGGTACACTGCATTGAATGGAACGCGTGACAAACTATGTGAGAGAATTTGTGGCCCTCTGTCTTTACTGCCAATGCTGTAGTCCTCGGTCACACAGTGTCAGACTTGCCAATCTCCCTGCTGAATTTTAAAGGCGGCCCTCACAGGACGGCCAGCCCTTTCAAACAGAGCTGTAACATCAAACTGAGAATCCTTCGCCTGTCATTAGGCAAGTTGGAGCACAATAGTCGACAAACACAAGAATCACAGTAAACTCTCTTTGTAGCAAATGCATTGGTCATCAAGAAATCTGTCCTTACATCAAACTGTCCTTACTCAGAGAACCACTGAAGTCAGAATGCAGTGACTGGGTGCCGATGGCGCTGTCCTTACATTGAGATTGTCTTTATATTGAGTGTGTTTAACATAGAGTTTGCTGCATTCCCATTAAGATCATCAAGTTGCATGATTCCAGACAGCTGACATCCAAGCTGGGCTGCAGGAATGCGCCTCAAACCGCACCCAGGCGATACACAGCAGATGATGCCGAGCACATGTCAGATGATGATGACACATATGATGAGTACACATGGGATATTGCAGCTAACAGCAATGCACCCAGTAGCAGCAACAACCGGAGTATTGCTAAGACACCTGGTAGAGCACCACCACACAGAAATCAACGACGCGCAAGACATGGACATGCCAGAAAACAGTGAAGCTGCAGTGCCATGATACTTGTGATTCATAAGCTGCAGTCTCATAGTAGTCGTGACTCAGTTTCAATTCATGTGCTGACTGGTTTTAAGTTCAGTGGTCATGACGTGCACAGCATGTGTCTGATCAGATGCGTTCTTTGCTTTGAAGCATCACGATTGCTTTGATTCGACTTGTTCCAGGCAGTGCTGCATAGCACATCAACATGGGCTCAATACATCATTATCATTGTCAGCGCTGGTTTCAAATCAGCTCAACTTTTCCACTGTACGGATCCTTGTGGCAACTGACAAAGCACGGCTTACAGTACATCGATTGCAGTGTCCAGCACACCAGAGCATTGTTCATGTTGAGCCTATTCACCCTTGCTACAGCTCGGGCATACAAAATTTGAATGGCTAATGCTGTTGGCTCAGCCAATTGCAGGCTCACGGTGCCGATGTTAGGATTTTTAAAAATCAAATTTGACATCAATGTTTTCAACAATCACTTGCTGACTGCATTCGACTAGGCTGATCTTGCTTTTGCTGACCCAGCTTGGCACCATAGTAAATTGTACTTTGCATGCTGGAAACTGGACTCTGAATGCTGGAATTCAGCATGTGCAGTCATCATGCAAACCTGAGGGTGCGAGATGCTCAACATCAACTGTGTCGCACTGTCAAACTTGATCGGGTGCTGTAGACTCTGTAGATTCGTAAGTTCTGCAATCAAACAAGCTGGTCATAAGTCAAGTTCTCATCAGTGATCTGACATTCGTGCAACTAATTGAACAGTCTGGCAACATCAGCGTTTGAACTAAAATCTGATCCCCACGAGTCATCAGGGACCATTTGCGTGGTGACACCATTATTAAAACAGAAAAGAAATGTTTTTCATGTTCATATATGCATGCATGGCGTATATAGTAGGCATATGCATGCCTGCTTAGAGACTCAACGCATAGTTCTGTTTTAACCAGATGCCCTGTCTTATCCTGCCAGTGTAACGGGGCGCATGAAAAGGGTATGCTAGCTGCGTGTCAGAGAGCCAATTAAGTTTGGCCTGTAACAGCCAGCCTGTCAACTCTGCCGATTTCCATGAACGATGATGCCATTTGGGCTGCATTTGTTATGTACATCAATGGCTGTGCTCAACAGCAACTGGCTTCTATTTCTGCCCATTGAATCAGGCAAGATGCAATCCTGCCAAAGGTCCCTGGTATGTGTATGCATATGTTGCCCATTCAGGCCCGCCTGGACCTGCTGTAATTGTATAGCTGAACTTCCAGAAAGCCATACCCCCCACTATCGACCCCCTTCATACCCCTGATTGCGCCCTCTTGCCGTGGCCTGCCAGGAAGTCTGTTAGCTGCCTGCCTCTCAAAATTCACCACTGAAGCCTTCTGTGACCAGCCTCGGCTGCTTTAAACCTGACAAACATTCCTTGACTTGCCTGAAATGCGTTCCCTGTCCGAACAGTACACTCCTTGACTACCCTAAATGCATACCATGCCTGAACAGGACACACAATGATCTACAACTTGCTGTAGCTGCCTACACAGTCCTAAAATGCCATCTGCCTGAGGACAACTTGAGATTAGTGTTTGATCTGATCACAATGGCACACTGAATCTGCTGTGTGATTTCAGTGCTGACTGTGAATGACCATGTGTGTGACGTGTTCCACTTGCTTGCTCGGTCCTCAGAGTACACTCAACTCTCTGCAAGTTGCTTTGGCTACCTGTTCTGGACTGACAGTGTATCAAGCTTTTCCCTACTTCTCATTACTTGCTCTGTCTGTACAGTAGACTGGACTGTCTGTGACTCGCCTGAACATCCTGCTGTGCTCTTCCAGTACACTGATCTGTCTGTGACTGTGACTGTGACTGTGACTGTGACTGTGACTGTGACTGTGACTGTGACTGTGACTGTGACTGTGACTGTGACTGTGACTGTGACTGTGACTTTGCTACCCACTGTGATATAGCTGTGCGCCAGACGTATGCTGTCTCCAGTGCGCGGTCAAAACCTTAGACTGACTACTGCCAGAGCCCAGACATATGCTGTCCTAGATATGGGTCAGAACCCTAGCTTGGTCGCATCTAGGTCATGGTGGCAGCGATTGCCAAGCCCTGTGGTAATATGTCTTAAGCTGATCAAGGTCGATAATCATGTTTCCCGCCAAAAAGATCCAGTACTTGACGCAATGCTGTGTCAACTCATCCTGCAAGGTACAGACAACTGTTGTCAAGCTGCTGAAGCAATAACACGCTGCAGACAACAACATGATGAAGATCAATGATGATGCTTTCCGGCAATAGACCTGGTACATGACGCAATTCTGTGTCAACTCATCTTGCAAGGTACAGATAACAACAACCAGCTGCAGCAGGCAACAACATCATGCCAGCTACAAGCAATGACATTCTGCAGACAGCAAGCAAATATTTGAGCAAATTAATGGCATGGTAGACATGCTGCATGTAGTTGCACAAAGATGCTCAGAACAAACCTGCCTGGCAAGACGAGACTTTGGCCAAACACACCTAGCACATGTGCTGGAATGTGTAAATGCAATCATTTTCATCGTGAACAGCACATGTACACAAGGCTGCAAATGCCTGGCATGGAAAGTGCCTGAAGCATCATGTTTGCACTGATCATGTCCCAAACACCTTTTTGCCCTTGCAGTAGCTTTGCAGCAAAGACGGGATTGGATACATGCAACAACGCTCAGATTATCTAGGATGACTTACATCATTGCCAGGGCACCTGCCCTGTTCCCAAAGGGCCATTTGGTCTGTAGTGGTCATGTTATTCCTGTATACTTCATCTTCCTGCACAAACACCAGCACAACTGCAGCAGTGTACACACATCATCAATCAGCACCTGACCATCCAGCTAGTGTGCTGCTTCCTCAACACTTGATGTGTCAATAGTTGATCAAGATTTGATGTAATAATGATCATTACTGATTACATGTTTGAGCATATGTGCTAGGTGGGTGTGGATCAAGACTTGATGTGTGCCCACACAACTTGATGAACTTGACAAGCCTTGATCAGAACTTGATGTATCAAGATTTGAGCTGTGGCAAATGCCTGCAGACAGTCATTGTCTAAGCTGTATGACAGACCTGTCCACGGTAGCAAGCAATCTATGTAGCAGACACCTATCAGACGTACTCACATTGCAAAATTTATACAAGCAGTGGCCTTGTCGAGATACCTAGCTGGGCCTGCTGAGACCGTCTAACATGAATTTTGCATGACTGAATTGTAATGATTTGTCCACTGTTGATGCCATTGCATGTTTACACCCATTGAGGCAGATTTACTGTGCATGACATGTTTGCGCACTTGTAGGCATCATCAGGAGTCAAGGCGTACCAAAACTTTCTCCCTTTGCAGGACCATGTCTTCAGGCCTAGGAGCAATCATGGTTTGGTGGTAATAGTCCATGTCATACTTTGCAACAGTTCTGTGCTGTAGGCTGCTGGGGAATATGGCTGAGTGCGCATAAGAATGCTGGATCTGCAGACCAACAAACTTATTAGGCAGACTGTGGCAGAGTCAGTTTTTCAGCTTGCCATAATTGGCTTTTGCAAACAGATCATTGTATGGTCACGCACACTCTCACACAGCTCCTGAGCGTTAGTGGTGGGGACTTGATGAACAGGCATGCATGCAAACATTCAAGCACACTCAAGTCAGCATCAAAATCTTGACATATGAACAGATCACATGCATGCGCATGCTTTCATTGTATTGCTGACAGCTATGACAGTGCAAACACTCTTTACATTCATTGCCATGCCATGGTGACATGCGGCATGTGCAGGTAATAGTAATAATGATATTAATAGTTACATGTTCCAGCATATACTGCTAGGTATGTGTGGCACAAGTCCTATCTCGCCAGGCAGGCTTGTCTTGAGCGTCGCGATATGGACGCCTGATGGTTAACTGTTGAAAGTCAGACAAAATAATGTCATTCCAGATCTTCCTTGGGCGACCAAGGAGGTAACTTCTGCTGAATTAGGTTGACATGCATTCAAATGCACCCTGGCTTCAGCCATTTTCAGTGCCTGTTCATTTTCCCATGCTACTCTTCTTTTTGGATCTTTTTGGTGGCTGGCACATATGTAAAGAGTTGGTTGGCCAACACAAGTTGGGATTTCAGTCGATGTAGCACTAAGCTTGAAAGATTCTTGCTTACCTCAATCATAGCAGCGCCTGTGGGCAGAAACAAGTAGAGAGCCAACGCAGCTCCGTGGATGTGAATGTAGACATGTGTGTAGGTCAGGATTTCCGCCTGCTGTCTCAGTGTTTTGCCTGCATGAATGGTCAAGTCTGGTGTAAAGAAACAACCTTGAGTCAGGCCAAGGCCTGAGCAGGCAGTATAGTGTGTCAGGTCGTTTAGCTTGAATAATGGAGGTGACTCTAAGGGGAAAGTCAATTTGGCAACAAGAGATGAAAAGGCTCCTGTGGCATTCAAACGGAGAGCTTTTGTATCTGTGTCTACAGCAATCCTGCGTAAAGCCCAGCCCTATGCCTGTGCAACATCTAGTTGACCATCGTATGATACTACCGATGCAGCAGCTGCATACAGCTCAGAAGCTCATGTTCCATATTGCAAACCTGGACAAATGCCCAGGTCCCCGCAGTCACATGGGAACTTTTGCAGACAGTTCAACCAATAATCACACGATGTTGTTGCTGCTATCATTGTGCACAGCTGTCAATCTGACATCAACATCATTGCTACAAAAGTTACCTTCCATATTGACAATCTGAACCTGTGCTCCTGTATCTGAAATCACATCCTGCACCTCCAAAACATTCAGAATGCTCCTGCCTTTCTGAATCGGCCGCTGCACAACTGTGACCTGGCTGTTGCGCTGTGATGGCTCTGTGACTTGGTCCTCAAGGTTGAGGCAGTCCAGCAAAAGCTTTCGGTGGCCAGAAGTGTACTTGTTCTGCATGTATTGGACTGCATCCCATTCACACTGTATGTCACTGGTCTCACAAGGCGCCCCAATGCCTATTGCAGTCTTGCCAATGATCACGACCTGCAAGATTGTCAATTTGCATCACTCAGTCTTTGACATTCAGACAGCCCAGCAAAAGCTTTCGGTGGCCAGAAGTGTACTTGTTCTGCATGAATTGGACTGCACCCCATTCACACTGCATATTGTTGGTCTCACAGGGTGCCGCAATGCCTATTGCAGTCTTGACAATGATCAGCACCTACAGCAGGAATGAGTCTTCATGTTGGTCAGGAAGGACCAATGGATCAGCAGCAGCTTTCTGTGGCCAGAAGTGTACTTGTTTTGCATGTGTCGCACTGGGTCCCGATCACACTATATCACTGGTCTCACAAGGCGCCCCAATGCTTACTGCAGTCTTGCCAAAGATCAAGACCTGCAACACTGGCATTCTGAGTGACCCTGTCATGAAGATTGGGGCAACCCGACAGCAGCTTTTAGTGACCAGAAGTGAACTCGTCTTGCATGTATTGGACTGCGTGCCGCTCTCACTGTATACCACTGGTCTCACAAGGCGCCCCAATGCCTGTTGCAGTCTTGCCTATGGTCAACACCTGCAGCATGTTCCAACTGCCACAGTGCCGACTTTGCTTTTGGCAATGTTCACCACTTGCAACCTTAATGCAGCTTGACGCTGCATTGATACCCATTGCATTCTTGCAAATGAACATCATCTGCTATTGGTGATCACAAACTCCGATGACCACTAGCTGTAACATCGATCTGAGAAGAAAACAGGAAAAGGGCGACTCTGTTCAAAAAGTGTTTTGCTCTCATGAAAGACACGTGAGCTTGAATGGGATGTGGTGTTACCTTGTCAGCATACACAGGGTCACCAACCCATCTGGGTACTTGACTGGACAAGCAGTGCAGGGACTCATGCCCTGCTGGCAACCCTTGATCTTCACCATACTTGAAATAGCCCTGCATGCAGGTGTAGCCTAGTTGCAAGTTTGTAGCAGGCAGTGACAATGGCTGCTGCTGTGAGCACTACAAACAGGCAGACGTAGCCTGATAAGAGTTGACAGGATCTGACAATCGCTGTTGCTGTGAGTAGATAACACACGCACATGAAATATGATACCATTGACAGGATGTGATACTGACTGTTGCAGTCAGTCATCCGCAGAGGCGGATATGTTAATTGGGTATGGTGCAAAATGTAGTGAAAAGCTCAGTGCTGTACCGTTGGCGGGATCTGAAAGTGGCTTGTACTGCGAGTTGAGCCAACAGACGCATGCATCGTCAGGTCAGGCAGGCAGACGAATACCGTTCACAATACTTGGTAATGACTGTCACTGTGTGTGCACACCCCTAACAGCTTGCAAGCCCTAGCACATATGAGGTTGCCGCCGTCCCTCATCAAATGATACATGTCAAGAATTGCAAGCCAGGTGCGTGTAGTATCATACCGTCGCGAGGATCTGATAATGGCTGGTACTGTGCGTACATGCCCCCAACAATTTGCAAGCTGTGGCGAATATGAAGTTCCCCGTCTCCATCATCAGATGATACATGTTCGGAATGTCCAGCCAATGGTAAACCAGAGCTTCCTCTATGTATTCAGTCTCACTGTGTTCTGCCCAGGGCAAACCGTGCGGACTGACAACAGTTACATGCTCAGAAAACTTTGCACTGCCATACTTGTGCCATGGTAAGTACCATCCCTCAGTCACGTCTGGTATGCTTACATTCTCTGCATGTGCAAACAGATCTGAACGCTTTGGAGAGGCTGACTAGGCAGTGCTGCTGTAGTGCAGAGTCTGCTTGTTGCTGTTGTGTTCAGCAATGGCTTGCAAATAAAAAGTTGGTGCCCCAGTGAGAAATTGATCACAGTAAGGAGCATGCAGGTTAAAAGTAGCTGACATTGTTATTGGACACTAGGCATTTGAGACCAAGGCATAAATTGGTTGTACGCGTGCATGATGTACGCATGGCATTCAAGTGGAAAAGCTGGATAGTTTGCTTTCACTGCATGCAGCATGCAGCATGTCTGATGGTCACGAGTCGCATGTTGGGAAATCTTATCACCTGTACTGATATAGTAAAAGTGCTTTTGCCAGAGAACCAAATTGTCAAAAAGGCATGATATACCAAAGGTACCCTCTCCTGAGCACTGCAGCACATCATACAAGATGCAGTGAAGCTTTGGATTTAACAAACTCATCGCAAATGGTCGATAAATTTCGCAAAGCCTGTTTGCAGTCGCCTGCGCGACTATGATCTGACGCGGCTCGGGCCACGCGATGACACTACTTCGCACACATACCTGATGCTTGGCGCTGGCCCAGGTGTGCGCCGGTCCGTGGCCGTCGCTGTGGCGACGCTGCAGGTCATGAGTTGACGGTAGCTGCCGCTATATAGCTATACGTCCCGTACAGGCAGTATTTTTGCGTGACCCTGCCGACGCTCACCGTCGCAGAACTGCTCGGAAATGTGAGGTGTTGCGATGGACACCCGGCAAGGCTCATTGTCATCATTGCAGACAAAAGACGGCGCCGCGGTGCAGCCATGCCAAGTGCGTTGACTCGTTGCAGAGCGACAGCTTAGGCAAACGAACGACGGCCAACTACCTTTCCGTGGACTTGTCGAAAGATGTGCTGCAGATCAGGCATTTTCATACCGTTGCAGCGTCAAAATCCGGCTCGCCGAGCAACGGACGCCAAGGATGCTGAATGCCAAGCTCATGTCATGACCCCTACTACATCCTGCCAAATTTGTGAAGGTGAAGCAGAAGAAAGTTACATGCTCGGAGACAAGATGCAAACTTTTGCTGCCTCAATGAAAGGCATGTCGAGGGCCAGCACCACATGCCATTGCACGGGATCCATTTGTTACAAATTGTTGACAGAAGGCACTCTCAACCACCACAACATCAGATACTGTATCTGTAACAGCAAAATTCAATACGGCTGCAGTAACTGTGTAGCTTTCAAAAGCAAAATTTGCCTGCTTCCAAGCATGGGCATGACGATATCATGCAGAGCTTGGGCGTAACAACAACAAAAGATACCAAGTTCTCGTCAAATAAGTTGCGTTCAAAAATCTCAAGCTTGTTGCACTGAATTTCCTGTCATTACCAGTACCACCTGAACTGACCGCTGTATTGCTACACTGTACTGTGAAAAATGTACTGCTTGCATTGGTCACTCTGTTCTGAACAATACTGTCAGACAAGTGCTCCCTGCATTGACTACTTGACTGCTGCACACTTCTATAAGAGAGACCTGGTCTGCACACTACATAGCCAAAATTCAACAGAATGCTTGGCTGTACAGTGTGCCCAAACTTCGTATGCTATGTATGGCAAAGCCATCTTTGCAGGGTCAATCACAGCTCTTAGGCCTACGCTATGTTTGGCCAAGAGATCTTTGCAGGCCATGGGTCCCAATGCCCTCATTGCCACAGCCAAATTGATCTGCAGTCAGCGCTGACAGTCTTCATCAGTCTTCTGAAGGTCTGCTCAACAATGGTGGGCTGAAATGTCAACTCCTATGCTATGTCTGGCTGAGAGATGTCTACAGGATCATGATGTGGTCACTGGCTACAGTTGTATTGAAGATGCTTCGGCTGTCGCCACTACCTGTCTTCACAAATGTTCCGGGAGTGTAACCAGTAGCGAGTTGGCTGAAAACGCAACTGCTATGCTATGTTTGGCTGAGAGATCTCTGCAGGGTCACAATGTGGTCACTGGCAACAGCCACATTGATGATGCTTCTGCTGTCAGCGCTGACAGTCTTCACCAGTCTTCTGGGAGTTTTGCCGCCAGCAGTGGGGGTTTTGTCGTCAGCATCTGCCAAAGGGTTGGTGTAACAGGAGTTACAGGAGTCCTCCATGGGGAGCACCACATGCAACTCTGGCTGTGTCTTTGGATGGATGGGCGGTGGAATCTCCTTGGACTTGATCCCAAACACCACGCACACCAGAGCATACACAGCGGGCTGCAATCAGAACAAAACTAGCGTTGAATGTTTTGCGTCGTCAGCAACGCATGTCATTCTGACTTGAACCAAACATTGCATATACCAAATAACACACAGCAGGCTGCAGTCGACACAAAATTAGCATTAGATTGTTTGCATCAGCAGGAGAGCACGTCATGTTGTTGCGGACACTCTCCGGAGTGGACAGCAAACACCACACACAAAAGAGCATATACAAGAGGCTGTAGCCAGCAGTGCTGGAATATTTCTGCATACGCATGGCTCGCTCGCTTGTTGACTGATGGTTCAAGCGAGCAATCAAAATTGAAGCTGTGAGCTCTCACAGCACGCTCAAAGCAAAGACACAGTGTGCGGCAGACGTTGCAAAGTCTTCAGCACGCAACACAATACTTGAAACGTTTCATGCGCAGCATGGTGGAAGGCTCACCCAATTGCAGAACCAGACAAACAGCACTTGTGACCCGCACACCACATAGTTGTACACCAATCTCTGAAGACCCGGCCCAGGACTCAACAGGACAGCATACAATGCTGACGCCACGACCACGGTGATGATGTTGATGTAGGCTAATGGCGGGAAATAGCTGCTTCCCGCCGCCTCGCTGGACTGCTTGAGTTTTAGCCCGGGAACCCCAGGCCTGAGTTTGCCAAGCAACACGGCTGCTGTGACAAGCACGAAGATCTGCAGCAGCAACAGGCTTTTCAGCCTTCAGGACACATAAGTCATCTCAGAGCAGCGAGACTTCTGCATGGTGTGGCAGCAGAATTGGAATGGCTGCAATAAGATGGCTATAAAAATGCTCCATGCAATCTCTCTGCAAGCTTGCTGCAATTTTGATGCATGCTCAATCCAATCTTAATGCAAAGAAGCTCGCTTCTCAGAAACTTGCAAGTTCGGCTGGTGAACATGGACATTTCAATGTGCAGGTCCTATAAGCATTCCATTGCACTCAATAGCAAGCATAGAAATGATGAAGCTGATGATAGCTTACTGGCAGGTAGCACATGAAGGACATCATGCTCTCCAGCTTGTGGCGGATGCTGACTCCAGGCACCAACAGGAACGCCAATCCTGTCACTGTCACTGACACAAATTGGCTCAGCGATGCTGCCACGCTGCTGACTGTGTCTCCTTTTGTGATGAACTGCAGCAGACAGCAGATGTTTCCAGTCTAGCTTTGAACAGCGCTTGACAGTGCCAAATCATGCTCAAACTTTGAGGACATGTTGAGCAATTCTTGTGTAATATCAAAAGAGCAATTCTTGTGTAATATCAAAAATATTTGGCAATGTTGCACAGGTGAAATTCAAGCAGCATGATGTATGATGATGCTGAAAGCTTTCTGTATGAATGCAAAGTTGTGCTGTGGTAACACATACATGTGTGTACTTACATGCAGGGACAACCTGGCGCTTGAAACGCTGTCCACAGTACCATCTCAACATACTGGCAATGCAGTATGACTGCAAATTGCTCAAAAGCATGCAATGAGTGTATGTTGAAGAGCATTGTTACCTGAAAGACGATCCAGCCAATCATGACATAGGAGACTAGGGTCCAGATCAGCATCCCTACCACCCACCCATAGTTGGCCATTGTGTATGCAAAGCGCCCTACTAAGGACAGCCTGGTGTCCAAGAACGGCCTCAAGTAGCAAAGCATCTGAGCATTGCCAGAAGTCCATCTGAGCCTGCACACACACAGAGACATCAGCAAAAACATAAGAAAGCAGAAAACCAAAAATTTGAGCGATGAGGCGGAAAATGGGAAGCTGTACAATCAATAGTAGTCATCATCATCATCACACATTCCAGCACATATGCTAGGTGTGTGTGGCTTGAGTCCTGTCTTGCCAGGCAGGCTTGTTCTGAGCGTCTTTGTAGGGACGTCTGACATGCGACTTTCGAAAGTCAGACAAAACAATGTTATTCCAGATCAACCGCAGCCCAAGAAAACATACAAAAGCAACAAGCATACCTCTGCTCATATAGCTCTGCCAAGGTTTGAGGGCACTGGCCTTCAGCGATGGTTGTCCGCAAGAACTTCAGCTTCCAGCCTTTGGCTTGAATGCCCATGCTGCTTGGCACGTCCTGCAAAACACAACAATCCTTCACCGTGGGCATGGGTAAGCAGAACAAGTGCACTCTGAGAGCCATAGTCAAGAGTCAGACCTTCAGAGATACAGCAGGTGTCCATAAGACGTCCCAAAGCACACAGCAAGCTGTTCAACTACGACGCAACCTTGCAGCATTTGTCAGTTCTTCACTGCTTGAGCCCCTGTCTCAAGATTCAAGACAATTGACTGAAATGAGTTGCGCACCTCTGCAATGGGTGTAAAGGTACTCCAGCCATTGGTGGAATCTATGGCTGCTCGCCTCACCACATAGCCTGCAAACAGCAAATGACTTCATGCGTGCTTCACAACCCTCATACTTCAACACCTTCATGCTTCTGGGTATGCAGCATTTGTTCTGCAGGTCGATGTTCATGCTTGATGTTCATGCAGACAAGTGCAGGTTCAATGTATTTGTGCAACAGTGTCTTTGATGCTTCAGTCATGTTTAACAACTGCTTTATGCTTGGAGCAGCCTATCATACTGATTGCATTGCCACAAAACGGCCCTGCATGCCTCAGTGGAATGCAAGCAATCTAAATTGCAGTAGTGCACACTGAAAGACCCCTGCCAGGTCACCAAGCTCCCGTCGATTACTCATGAATCATGCATGATTACTATCAAATATGATCACTGGGAATGACCAGATTGCATAGTTGCAAGTTCTGGCTTGCAGGCATGGTGTACCTGTTCCATAGCATTGAGCCATGCCAAGACCTGACAGCGAGGGTTGCCATAGATCATATGTCATCTTCAACAGCCCATCCAAGAACCGCACCATCTGCATGCAAGGAACACCATCGGTGAATCTTGTTGTGACAAACTTGCAGTGAAAAGTTGCAGCCATTGTGGCAGATTGAGCGTGTGAAATTTGGACCCATAGATTGTATCGAATGCCAAGTAAGCGCCACTACGTTACACATGTTGTCATGGGCAACAGAAGGCATGACATGAAGTTCAGATGCGTGCAAGCAAAAATCATTGTGGCGGAGCAGCAGTTCTTGTATGATGCACCCGTTGTTCAAGGTCCAAGTGGTCACGCGCTTGACGATGTTGTGACAGCCACGGCAGCACTTGGTCAGCAAAGATTGGTGTCCAAAAGTTCTAGATAGCTTTCTGGGCTAGCATGTAAGCATACTCACCAGGATGTTTCTGTTGTAGAAGATCTGGGGCGTTTGCACAAGCCCTATGTTGCCAAGCCCGGGGCCTCCCTCCTTGTCTAGATCCAGCATGTGGGGCAATACAGTCTCAAGCGCATCTTCCCTGCTGATGAAGTCTGCACACAGCCAGGATGTTGCATTTTGGATTCAGATTAAGGAAGTCAAAGGTAGAGTGGAAACCTATTTGATTGTCTCGATTTCAACAATGCAATGTGCAAACAGGCAACACTGCATGCGCAAGCCTGGAGGGTTTTGTGTTGCCTTGTGCGCTAGATTGAGTTGTATTGTAACATTCTTCAAATACTGAATGATTCACATTGAAACAAAGCAATTGCTCAGAACAAGTCCAGAGCCTGTGCGTCTTGAGCCGCATGATGCAAATGACAAATGCTGATGAACACTTGCGCTCCGCCCACTTGGGCATGTGGCCACTTGAGCCATAAAGCAACGCAGACGCAATGAAGACGCTTACCGGCATCCAAGACCAGAATGACTTCGCCGGAGGAGTGCAGGCGAGCATGGTTGAGGTTGCCTGCTTTGGCTCCCTCGCCACTGGGCCTCTGCAGGTACCTCAGCCCACTGCCAGCTGATCTGTCCAGATTCTGCACAGCACCCACAAAAGACTGTGACACCTGTTGCCTCAGTGCAGTAATTCAAAGCCTTGTCCATTCAGGTGACGCGCATTGCAGCAATATGAAGCCTGGTGCAGCAACGGGAAGCCTATTGCAACAACATGATCAATCCTGAAGTGGTACTTCAGCGCACTGCCGGGTAATCTGTCCAGACTCTGCAAGCAGACACATGTGGTGATGACACCTCTTGGCAACAAGAAGTGCAAGCAGAACTTGAACAAAAACTTGAGCATCAAGCTGGGTTATTGAGTTATGTTTGCATTGAGTTATGTTTGCATTGAGTCATGTTTACATCATCTGCATCATGACTGTGCCTCAATCTGCCGAGTCAAAAAGGACAAGATTTGGTACCCAATTGATCAGAGCAACAAACAAAGCAATCTCGATGTGCCAAGAAGCAGGCATTGCAATGCAGATGAGCACTCCTGCGTGACCATTGCACGTTCAGCATTTGTGCACAGGGATGGTCTCGTTTGGACAATGGACCAGACACACATAGCCCTGTTGCCAGCAAGAAGCATAACGGCCATTTCACTGGAGCATTCAAATTCAACAAGATGCGGTCATGCATGTTTACCTGCAGCTCTTGCTTGACTGGGTCAGATCGGCCATCGTCACAGACATACACTGTGAGCTTTTCTGGTGGGTAACTTATGTCCAGTGCGCTTTGCACAACTGGGCCGTACAATGACCAGGGCTCTTTGTATCTTGGCAGGAAGATGTCCACCTGAAGCATGCAAACTGTTCACACTTGGGCTATTGCCAACATATGGACAAATGCTGGCTTGCAGTACAGTTTTGAAAGTCTCATGCGCATAAGCACATCAGCAAATGGCGTTTGAATGAGATAAGCTTGCTGCAGCCGCCTGCCTTCAAATCATAAGAGGGTTTTCGAGATGAAAGTTGGTACCAGCTGCAATCTGTCACTTGGGCATACAGTTGCTTGTATACTATGCAGTCATGCTGCAAGGGTTTGGGTTGTCTGTTGCGCTGCATGTGGGGCATACGTACAGTGCGCATGACAGTGCGCACCGTTGGGTATTCATCTGGGGTCAAAAAGTGCTTCAAACGCCAGTCAGCAGGCTCATCTTTGAAAAAGCATAGCCAGCCTAGGAAGCTTGCTGTGGTGAAGAAAGCCAAGGCCTGAATCAACAGACGCGGCACTAGCAGGGCGCCGAGCTGCAATGACTTCTTGCCAGCTGTTGAGTAGGACCAGACCAGGTAGCCTGCAGAGTGGCAGCCGTAGTTTCGAAACGATGACGTGATCAGCGGCCTGAGACAAGGAATGCACACAGCTCGGCCCAAGTCGCAGGCGAGGAAGCACAGAGACTGCAGCAATATGTTCTGCTGTGCAGTGCAGACTTTTGAGCCAGCAAGCGAGGGAAGTACTTACGTGCAAAGGCGTTGTTTGACTCACGACGAGCATTATATATCGAGGCACCGATTTGAAAGCCGCACCAGCCGGTGTATAATACCAGCAGAGCCGCAATGTGGATTCGGATCCTAAGCGATCGCCTTCGCGCTCGTGCAGCAGGTTGCTGGCACTCCTCAGGAAGCCTGGCTTCAGCTGCTGTCAACCTGCTGCAGAACATCGCTAGAGTGTCGCCGCGACCTGTGTGCTGGTGGCCCTAGCTGCAGAGGCGTTGCAGGTAGCGTCGTCAAAATGTGACAGTCTCTTTTCGATCGTCGACAATGACGTTGCTGGGCCCCTGTTGCGCCAGGCTGGAAGTCAAAATAGCTCGGCACCGGCTGATGCAGTGCTTGCCTTTGCTGTCTGGATGACTGTGAGGCACTGGAAAAATTTGCACTGTTGGCTGTGCCCAAATGAGTCTGCTGGATGTCACAGTGCCGATACGCTGCCGTCGAACAGAGTGGTTTGCAGCGCTGCAGAGCAGTTCGGGGAGCTGCATGCGAAGCCGCTTGACAAATTCGTCATGCAGTGCAGAAGTACTGCGATGACGTCAGTTACTCATGTCGGTGTCAAGCGTAATTGCCAGCTGTCATAGCATCGTCGAACTTCTTCGACTTAGCTAACAGGGCTAACAAAGTTTGAAGTTTTGCTCGACCTGTTCCCCTCTGCACTTCTGCTGGCTCTGCCACGAAGCATGACCCACAGTAGCAGCACCCGGATGGGTCTGGTCAAACATGTACAGGGGAGCCGAAAAGTCTTGATCAGGACACTTGCATGAGTCACAGCTGTAGCAATGTGACTCAAACTCAATCAACACGTCAGCATGGCTCCCATAGAAGTGCTCTATAGCAGCGCACTGAAAGTCTTCAAGCCGCTTGGTGCTTGCTGAGCTGGAAGTGGGCCTGAGCTGACCTCGTAACACCAGACGCATGAAGTGCAAAAGATCTGGCAATGCCTGTAGCGCATTTCTGACTTCAACTAACACTTCTTGAGCCACTGCACCTGCATGTGCCCAGAAATCTCAGGCTGTCATGTTCAGAAGACTACAGCATTACCTAAAACCACACACAGTCAACAAGCCATGACTAAAACCCATGCACGAACCAAGCACAGTGCCATGTGATGCGTCACATCGTGCACTGCATTAATAAACAATCGCCAACAGTTCGTACAAGTCAGCTTACGAAGCTAGTCACAAGGCAACTTTCAATACATGCAAGCAAGCTTGTTGAGTTGTTTTTGGTATGCAAAAGAAGAGTATTGTCAACAGCAAGCTGTTACATGCAGCCCTGCTGATTGTGCATGCTGTTCAGCAATGTGCAGCACAAGCAAGGAAGGCTTGAGCTGTGGAAGAGGTGTTGAGCAATTGCAGTTGCCCCTCGAACTGACAACCCACGAACCAAGCACATTGCCATGTGATGCGTCACATCGTGCACTGCATTAATCAACAATCGCCAACAGTTTGTACAAGTCAGCTTACGAAGCTAGTCACAAGGCAACTTTCAATACATGCAAGCAAGCTTGTTGAGTTGTTTTTGGTATGCAAAAGAAGAGTGTTGTCAACAGCAAGCTGTTACATGCAGCCCTGCTGATTGTGCATGCTGTTCAGCAATGTGCAGCACAAGCAAGGACGACTTGAGCTGTGGAAGAGATGTTGAGCAATTGCAGTTGCCCCTCAAATACAGAAAGGCAGTACTGTGCACAGATGTGTGTACAAACAGTTCAGGACGACCTGCATCAAGACCTAAATGATACTGCTGATACCCATGGCACTGGGAATGCAATATGGCAATGATAGAACTGTTGCCACACCTGAACCTGTGGCAGGCATGAACTAGTTCATGCAGTCCCTACCAGCTAAGGAGTATTTGCCTTGTGCAGCATGAAAAACAGAGCAGCAAGTGCACAGAAGCTAGTGACAACTGCAGTACTGGTTTGAGGCTTTGCAAATGCTTGAACTGGTGCTTGCCCATGAAGCTCTGACGCACAGCTCAAGCAACAGCCTCTTCAACAGCCTCTACTGATGGCACATATGCTAGGCTTGCCTGGTTGTGATGAAATTGTCACATTCCATGTATACAAGGCAGTACAGCATTGATAATATGCAAGCAATTGGAGAAATAAAAGCTGCAGCTTAGGCTTTCTTATGATTGACTGGTCGCTAACACCTTAATCAAGCTGGTGATGCCCTCACAGAGCCACACCTGACAGAGCCACGTCTGGTTTGGAAACCAAGCTCAGGCCTGATGGATGAATCTCCTTCATTCTACTCCTTGTGTAGCTCTAACAAAGTGTCACGAAGGTAGGAATCTGTAGCTGTTACACCAGATTGCTGTGCTGCAGCAAGCTCCTGATGCACTTCGTCTATACTTGCAGAGACCTTTGATACTTCTAGCCGCAACACTTCATGCGGGCTGCAGCTTGTCGTCCTGCAGTGTAAACACTGTTTTGCAGCGCGCAACTCCAGCGGTCAAACATCAAACAAAGTGGCTCACTTGAGAACGAGCTAGCATACCTGCTGGACCGACGAAATTTGCACCCTAGCTTGTTTTGATCTGACTTTGCTGGATCAGCACCAACCTCCGACAACAGCTTCCGGCGCGATGTCTTGGGAGCATGCGGGCGTGCCACTCACTGCGATGCTTTGTACTCTTGCAGTCTCGGCATGGCAGAGCGAGACCGCTAACGAACGCACTGGCGAAGCCTTGCAGTTGAGCTCTATTGACGGCAAGACTTTGAAATTCGAGCGCTGGCATACAGTCAACTCATGCAAACAATGCGTGCTCGCTTGGCGCATTGTCGTTGCCGACTGAATGTGAGGCACTGTTCGCTACATATTCTGGCCTAACAAATCGCAATGTCAGCAACCCTAACTATAGTCAGTCGAACCCTATAACGATGGATGCTCGCGTCACTCCATTGTGCAGCATCTGCCCCATCCAACCTTAGCATCCTTTCGAGTGACTTCGTTGGACAACGAAGACTTGCAACGAGCTGAAAATGCGGCCTGTAGGACCTGCAGCTATGGCCTCGATGCTTGAAAGCGGAGCACCGTGCTGTAGTTACTCCGTAGCACCTTCTGTAACCAGACTGCCTAGAGGACAGCGTAGGCAACCGTCCTTGCCTCGCACAATTAGGTCAGTAATGACACACACACGCAAATTACATGAGCTCCTGCGCCTTAAGTCTTCACCAGACTGACAGTGTGCCCTGGATTTGCAGACTTGCAAAGCACTCCTTTGAGCCTCAGCACTGTACACAACGCTTGCCCAAGCACATTGTGCAAGCTTCAGCAAGCGTGAGTCCTTCGTCAGCGCCATAATCTCCAAAGCAGTGCTTGCACACATCATTTACCTACTCACACCAGCTTGATCAGCTACTGCTTTGTTACAGGCCTCTGGTCCTCCAACAAGCAAAGGTAAAAGAGGCAAGAAAGGCGCTGATGCAGCATCAGCAGGAGCATCAACAGTCAGCTCTGGAATTAAGCTAGAAAATGTGAGTTGCAGCTTCTCATGTTTCTCATGTTTCTCAGGCAACAAAACAGCATGCTGGCACCATATTGCAGCATTGCAAACCTTGCAACATGATGGATCTGTGCAGCAGCCCATGGCCATGCAATCTGGCTTCCCTTGTCACGATTCAAAATCACGCTGGCCATTGTCAAATTGGTTGAACTGCTTGTCAGGTTCTTCTCCTGACCTTTGACCTTGAAATTGCAAACATGCCCTCTACGCAAGGTGAACTCAATGCATCGCATGTTTGAACATCAGCCAACCATGTTTGATTTTCCTGGCAGATCTCCATTACCTTCAAGAACCAACAGGTTTTGAAGGACGTCACATGGGATGTCAAAAAAGGCGAGAAAGTTGGGCTGGTCGGTGTCAACGGTGCTGGCAAAACAACTCAGCTCCAGATCATCACAGGCGCTCTTCAGCAGGATGCTGGCAATGTCATCAAGGCTAAGGAGAACATGCGCATAGCTTACTTGACTCAGGAGTTTGACGTCACACCTACCAATACTGTCCGGGAAGAGTTCATGTCAGCCTTTGGTGAACAGGTGAATGGCCTTTGGCGGCTGCCATGCTTGGCACCATCCGCTTTATTGCTTGCATACATCCACTGCATAACTCAAAACAGCAGCAGCAGCAGCAGCAGCAGCAAAAATTGAATTGCGCAGGCACACTGCTGCAATCTGTCCCAACAGCTTGCAATTTGACAGCTTGCTCTTGATGCATACTTGCAGCCTTCTGCTCATTGAGCAGGCATTTGCATTCTGCCTTGGCTTGCTGCAACTGTGACTGACGCTGTCATTTCAACTATAGGTCAAGTTGCAGCGGCGGCAGGAATCTTTGCAGAAAGAGCTAGAGGACGTTGGCGAGGACATGGAAAAGATGGCTGCTCTGCTAGATGAGATGGAGGAGCTGAACAAAAACGCTGTGGACCTGGACATGAGTCTGCTGGACAGCAACATTGACAAGATGATGCCTGAGCTAGGATTCACACCAGAGGACAGTGATCAGCTTGTTGCTGCCTACAGGTAACGACTGTTCTCCTAATGTTGCTGTGACAGCTGTTCAATTGTTTGGCAGTCAAGCCAGGGTCAAAATACAAAAGTTGGCTGGATATTGCCTCCTAAATGCTGCTGCAACTCAGTATGTCTACATGTATGTCATGCCAAGCTCAGCATGTTCTATACGCTTGCAATGCAGCCTCTCGGAACACAGTTTTGACGTAGCATGATGTTTGCTGCAGTGGTGGATGGCAGATGCGGATGTGTCTGGGAAAGATTCTTCTGTCACAGCCGGACTTGCTGCTGCTGGATGAGCCCACAAATCATCTGGATTTGGATGCCATCACATGGCTTGAAGGTCAGAATTCAACACTTCTCATCTGTAGGCCACCAGCACAATCAATGTTGTGCATGTTTTGTTGCTCATTCACCCACTCAAACTGTCCATTTGTACCACTAGCGTCATTATTACTGATTTCTGCTTGTACTGTTAGCTTCATCAACATTCTGAATGATGTTTTACAGGCTACCTCAGGAGTCAGGAAGTGCCAATGGTGGTAGTGTCCCATGATCGTGAGTTCCTAGATCAGCTTTGCAACAAGCTAGTGGAGACAGAGTTTGGGGTGGCCACCACCTACAAGGGCAATTACACCCAGTTTGTGATGCAAAAAGAAGAGAAGATTGGGCAGCAGTGGACAGCGTATGAGAAGCAGCAGAAGGAGATTGCTAGACAGGTCAGCAGAGCAGGAGCTGCACACATTATAGAGGCTTGCTCATCAAAGCAGCATTAGGCATTACGCATCAGTCAGTTGGTTCAGACAGTCAGCTCGTTCAAGCCCCCACTCTCCCGCCAACTCACTTATGCACCCACTCAATCGCTCATCTACTCGATTGCTGAGCACGCAAGCAACATTGATCAGCATTGTTGAGGCTTGCCCACAAGACTTGCCACCACAGACATGACCTAACAAACACTCAGTTAAACAAGAGTGATGAGCACTGCAGAGGGTAGCCCATGAAGCAATCGCCACACAATCAATTCAGTAGATAACATTAGTGCTGAAGAGGTTTGCCCAGATAGTCCGGCAACAACAGAGACCACAGAACAATCAGCAGGGTTGCCAGTGTTGCTCCCATGCACACACATTTGTCTGCTACACTGAGCACACTAGGAGACCAAGCTATAGCTACAGGAACTTGCTGCAACAATGCTATCAGTCAAAAGTATCAGCAATGCTGTGACATATCTGAAGCTTCAGCATGGTCTGCGTATGTGCTGATTGCAAAAGGCATGTAGTTTTGCACGAGCATACTAGACAGTTGGGAGTTGTGCAGATGGCAAGCAGCTGCAGTTCATGGGTGTTTGAAACCCTGACAGGACTGCCACAGTGATCATCAGTGACAGCACCAGTGATGTGTTACATCATCACACAACAAACATGTTGTGACGAATGCAGCCACAAGCCTTACGAAATAATGCGTTTTGCAGACTGACATGGTACATCGGCTGTCTGGTGGTGCTCAGTCAGGAAGGGCAGCGGCTGCTGAAAAGGCCCTGGAGAAGATCAAATCTGAGGGCACTATGGTGGAGAAGCCCTTTGTTGTCAGGAAGCGTACCTTTGCGTGAGTACGCTGTGCCCAGCAAGCAAACTGGACTCAATGTGGTGTTGCATGCATTGTAGTTGCACAGTGCACAGGAGCAATGTGATGCTGCAGCTCTTTGTAGTGAGAAAGCACACTCTGCGTACCTGTATTACTTCACAGCCAGCACTTCTGCAATAACATGAGACTATCATCTTGATTCAATCAACTTGCATGACTCAAGCCTAATTCCTGCCCTTTCTCAACTTGTGCATCTGTGCTCATGCAGATTTCCTCCTGTGGAGAGGATGGGTCAAGAAGTGCTGACAGTTGAGAACTTGACTCATGGCTACCAGGGCAGCACCCTGTTCAAAGACACTGACTTCAAGATGGAGAAGTGTGAGAGAGTTGCACTCATGGGTAAGCCTTTCCTCTCTGGGTTGTCCAGCTGTGATTTGGGAAGTCTTCATGTTTATGGTGAGAAGTCAACCAGCTCTTCCTGTTTGTGGTGTCTTGCATCTTCAAAAGATTTTGCACGCAATTGTGTCTTGTATTTTTGTTGTCTCACTGCTGCAGCGGCCTTCGCATGTCCTGACAAGCCCTGCAACACTTAGTCAGCCGAGCAACCTGTTGCCCTGTTGCAGTTTCTTCAGCAGCAGCGCAATAAACAGAGATCTCAGGAGAGGTAGCTCAAAGTATGCGGGGGTTTGCGCAGAAGACTCAGCTGTTGCATGCAGTGCATGGCTTGCCAGATTTATATTTTGAGCACTGTCATTGCCACCGCGCTCCCCAGGGCCCCCCCCTGGCGCCCTTCCCCTCTGTTTCAAGCAGGCTCGTCTGGGGCATATGGGCATTACAACATTTACTCATTGTCATACCATAAGCGGCAAACACAGCTGAGTATACCAGAGGGCCCTGAAGCGCATGCTGAATCTGACTGTATGATTGCAGGTCCAAACGGTTGTGGCAAGAGCACCTTGCTACGGCTGATAATGGGTCAGGAAAAGCCTGTCAAGGGTAACGTAGAGCTAGGACCCTACAACATTGTGCCAGCCTACTATGCGCAAAACCAGGCAGATGCTTTGGACCAAAAGCAAAGCGTGCTGAACACGATGATCAAAGCGGCGCCAGATGCAGCCTTGAATGATGTCAAGGCTTTGCTTGGCAGAATGATGTTCAGCGGCAAGGCTGTGGACAAAAAGGCAAGCGTTGCAGCTGTGTTGTGTATCTTGCTTGTTGTTGTCATGTGATGTATCCTGCACGCAGAGGTATGCCTCAGCTAGTGAGTTGAGGAAATCTGAGGCTGTATGTGTATTGCGCTTCATACAAGCTAATGTCTTGCAACACAGGCTCACTTCATGTCTCTTGCCCTGTTCTTTGTAAGTCGGCAGCAAAACGCTTGCCATGACATGATCAACAGATGGCACATGCGGAATCATGTCATGATTGCTATGTTGCTGTCAAATTCAATAGTGAATGTGATGTAGAGCAGCACGACTGTACGATAATGCTGTTTGTGCTTGCACGATCTGAATGCTTTCTCCCTGTTATACAAATCCACAAGATGATGTATTCTGTGCAGCATTTGCCATTTGGCATTCACCCGTTGACTGTTACCTAGCTTACTTGCTGTTGCCTTGAGATATTACCTTGCAGCAAGCACATCATTTCACGCCCGATGGTCCTGCTGTTCTTTTGTCCATCAGGGGTGATGTCTCATTTCAAATGTCTTGACTTGTTGTCCTGAATGGACCTTTCATGCCTGACAGCACTGCTGCTTATTTGCCCATCTGGGGTGATGTTTCAATTTGACATGTCCACTTGACTTGATGTCTTGAATTGGGTCTCCCCTCATTTCTTGAAATGCTTCATCCGTTCAAGTTGATGTCTTGACTGGTGGAAAGAAAGCCAGGTTGGCGTCAGCAAAAGTTATGCTTACAGAGGGCTCTTTGCTAGCCCTGGGAGAGCCAATCAACTACTTTAACAGCTTGCTCTTTCAAGTTCACATCTCAAACTGATGCGTGCTTCCAGGTTGATGTGTTGAGTGGTGGTGAGAAAGCCCGTCTGGCGCTAGCAAAGTTCATGCTCACAAAGGGCACATTGCTAGTACTAGATGAGCCAACCAATCACCTGGACATCCCATCCAAAGAGATGCTGGAAGAGGCGCTCATGAAGTTTGAGGGGGCTGTCATTGCTGTGTCTCATGACCGTTATTTTTTGCGCAAGATTGCAACTAGGGTTGTCCAGGTGAGATGAGCTGCTGTTGTATTTCTTCTGTGCAAAAGTGCTTGGTGCAATGGCATCGTCTTGCATAAGATTGCAACCAGAGTTGTTCAGGTGTGTGTGGCTGCTTGTGTCTGCCTGGAGCACAACAGTTCTTAGTGCATGAGCAAGCAGTGTTGTGACGGCTGGCAGGCTGTTGACACCCTCAAGTGTGCTGTGGAGCACGCAACACTCTTTGCATTGATGCATCTTGCATGAGGCAGTGCCTGTGCAACATAGTCACTGAACTTCTCCTGGTGAGATTGGTTGCGGCCAACATGTGTGCAACTTCTTTTCGGCTGACCTATGGCTCAAAAATCTTTTGCTTGCTGTAAAGATGTGGGTTGCACAGGTATGAGTTTTGGACACACGACTTCATGAGGAAGCGTAGCTATCAAAGTTGAGATGCTGAGTCTGTACATCTCAAGTGGTTGCTGATTTGTTGTAGGCATGCTGACCTGCATGGCAACTGCTCAGCTCCATGCTACTGCTCGCTTGAAGATACACAACCCTCATATGACTGCAGGCTGCAAGTATTGACAACTTGAGACTGTAGGAAGTCGAGATAACACCGTGTTATTGCAGGTTGCTGACATCAACTACATGTGAATGTACGCTTCTGTTATCACTTGCGTATCGCTGTATGTAGCCGACAGGAAGCTGAAGGACACCAAGGGTGGATATGCCTGCCTCATGATCAAGAACAAGCTTTTGCTCATTTCTGACATGAACTGCAATTGAGTACAGGTCGCTGAAAGGAAGCTCAAGGACACCAAGGGTGGGTACGCCCGCTTCATGAGTGAAAACAAGCAGGAGGCCAAGATCATGGAGGACAAGGAGCAGCGCAAGAAGGTCATTGAGCAGGACAACACCAAGTCCAAGAGCAAGGTACCCATTTGTGCATGACTGCTGGGGCCATTCCTGCTCACACAGGCTTTCACAATGGCACTTGCGGGCATGGACCTTCGTGTGATTGACTGGTCTGTGACCTCAGTGCAACTGAAGGCACTGAAGCTTAGCTGAATGAAGTGGCTTGTGCATCACAGATGCAGCAAGTCGCAGCTTGCTTCTGAGGTTGATGGCAGCGTTGCTTCCATTTTGTTGCATGTATGCTGGGCACCTGACTTTTATCGATTGTGTAAGCAAGGCTCTGCAGCATATGCCGTCAATCAGTCGTGACCACTCTGTTGTTGTGTCGTATCCGTCTTCAGCCGATGTTGCAATCACTGCGCTGCTGTGCTGCAGATGTCAAAGGCGGATAAGCTGCGAGCAAAGAAAGAGAAAGCCAAGGCCTTCAACAATGCTGGCTCTGCCAAAAGTGCAGGCAAAAACAAAGGCAGGTGGAATTGAAGCACTGGCCACAAAGCTGCTGGAATCTCTCCGCAGATATATCATCTTCACCGTTGTGCAGCCTTACTTTGGACACTCAATGGTGTCTTTGATTAGCGGTAGCGGATTAGCGGTACTTGCTGAATGCTGCTATGCACCATGCAGTCAGCATCAGGTGGGCATTTTGAACAAAACCATTTTGACGTGTATTGTTTAGACACTATGAGCACTTTCACCCCTAGTCATGCCTGGCAGCATGTGCTTATGGATGCTGCATCATAGCGCCAAGCTCACTTTGGCAGATGTTGCTGCAAACATCTGCCGCAGCACATTTAGTCAAGCTCAGGGCTTCTGCTCAGGTTTTGTTGACCTGTACTTCACTGATTGTACATTAGCAGCTTGTTCAGATCAATTCGATTTTGATGATTTCGGGTTTTGAAAGCAAAGTTCGTAGTTTAAGCAACCTTTTTTATGTTGCGATTTGGACTTTTGTCCATTGCACCGTGAGTCTGCCTTGTAGCTACGACGAGCGATCGCACGTCTACAATGCACACAGCTTATTTGCAAGTCAGACAATGTCATGCTGATGTCTGAAACAAGTGAAGACTGAGGCTGGAAGCACAACGTGGGCTTTGCACCAAAATGAGTCTGATTTTGACGCATACCAAACTTGCCATCTTGTTTGAGCGGTCAAGACAATCAAGTCCAGTTGCTGCTGTTCGACAGTAGCTACAGAGTCACGTGCTGCCCTTCTGACTGCACATTGCTACTTGTACGTGCGAACAATGCGAAGGCAGGTGCCCTAGCAGGCCGTGCACGCGCGTCAGGCTCGCAAGCTTTGGAACTTGTCACAGGTGCAGCAAATGCGCTTCGTTCCGTCGAAAGTTGTCTATCGCAGCTGACACACAAGTTCAGATCACACGGCGTCAGCGAGCATGGTAGCGCTGCCCGAGGCTATGCACGCACAAGAGGTACACTCTTATGCAGCGCACATTGTTCCGTCACCCCTGACAGCGTTGTTTCAAGCTACTCACAGGCAGTCGACTATTCAAACTGACGAAGCTGCTGGCTGCAGGGTGTGTCAGGGGATCAGCGTGCAACCGGCAGACTTGCGCATAAGTCTGTTGAAGATGTTCTGCCAGACGTGTCCAGCATGGAGGAAATTGGTCAGCTTGTAATGAGGATGTCTCAAGCTGGACAGCAGGGAGACATGTTCAAGCTCTTCGCTGAACATGTCACAGAGCTTGTGCCAGACCTGACTCACATCAGGTGTTCATTACAATCCACTCAAAACAGGCCCTCTCTCACCTGCAGCACAGTGTTCACATCTGAACTGATCATCTGTTCCTGCTGAGGTCAGAGTCACTGACGATCTTCTGCTGCTGTCATGCAGTGTGATGCTGTTGCCTGGTGCAAAACAGCCATTGCATGCTGCACCTGTTCCAAACGCTACAGCAGGAGCAGCAGGACACAAGACTCCTGCAAAAGGCCAGCCTGCAGCTCCATTGCCAATAGGGCCTTCTCGGTTGGACTGGCAGCAGTTCATGGGGGGTGTGAAAGCTGGCAAGAACGCTGGCAGCAAGAAAGCAGCAGTGGCTGTGGACCCTGAGCTGCTCACATGGCCATATGCTGATCTGCAGACCATGAACGACACAACAGGTGCAAACTGCACTTACTGTTGGCTACAGTGCGCCTGTCTGCTGCACAACCTTCAACTCTTTTGGGAATGAGATATAAACTCACTGAAGCGGCATGTTGATGGTCACTGCATTGCAGGCCATCTCCACCTATGTTGATCAGCTGTGATGCAAGTTGCTGATTTGCGGACCATCAATCACATACCTAATGCAAAATTTCCTCATCGGCAACAGCTTAATTTTTCATTGCACCATTTTGACCTGGATTATTGCTTGCACTGTTGGACACAGCTTAGACCTGTCTTATTACTGTTACTGTTGGCTGTGATGCACCTTTCAGTGGCTATGCTGTTGAAACCACTCATGTATGCACTGTTGGGCCCAATCTGACCGTTGACCTGTTTGGAAGTGCTGAAGCAATGCTTTTGCATGTATCAGGCTGAGGCGTTATCTGCGATGTAGTCTTCACGATCCGGGTGCGTCAGCTGCAAAAAGTCATCAAACACAGGCCTTATGTATCATCGCACGATTGTATGCAGCACTGCTCACTTTACGGCGACGTGGTTGCATAGCAGATGAATCTTGATAGACAAGGCCGAAACATCTTTTTGCTCCACCAGGGGTTCACAACCATGTGACTACTCCATGCGCAGCACATACATCTTGCAGTGCGTCTAGCCTTCATCTGGCAAACCATGCTGCCGCAGTGTTGGACTGGCGCACCTGTAAGAGCCTCAGGATCACAAAAGAGAGGGGTGTGGAAGTGAGGCACCCTGTACCTTCCTACCCAGCTTCCTGCACTGTTGCTGCGCACATTGCCCGCAACTATGCAGACTGCATCGCCACGCCAGACTACCTTCAGGTACATCCCGACCGTTTATTCTACCATCTCAACAAGTTGCCCTTTTTCCTAGAAGTCCTCTTTTGTATGTTTTACATTGCTGTCCACTGTTGATCATGAATTGATAACCCTGCCATACGCTTCCTGTTACAGGACTGTGAAACCACCATTTGTAGTGGTGTGACTGTGAGGAAGAGTCAGGCTCTCTGACTGGTCAGGCATGAATGTACCATGAAGCAACAGCCTTGCCGTTTGAACTTGCTTCATCATTATGCAGCTTTGATGTGTGCATGCCAGCATACAGACCAGAACAGGTTAGGGCGGTGCATAATTGCATGTCTGCAGGCTCCATCCCTATTTCATGTTTGCACACGCTGACAATGTATGCTGCATACAAGCAGCCTTGCCATCTAGCCATGCAACATCAGCCGTCAGAAAGAACAGTCTGACCTGTGCCCAATGAGGAAGATGATTCCAGTGCAAACAAGAATACCCTCTGCCATGTCAGCATGCCAGGGACAACTCTATGAGCTGCCTGATGATTGGTGATCAGTTGGCTGCATAAACACGTTTTGAAAAGACGCAGATCAACCCCAAAAACAGAAGCTGAGTAGAGGTGTTTCCGTCGTGTGCTGGCAGCTGAAGACTACACTGTTCTGAACGTAGGCGGGCCCTCACTTTGCAGACTGGGGTGAGATGCAAGCAGACGGCGCAGTCAGCATTGGCTCAGCCCCAGTGCACATGAGCAGTGAGGCACTTACAGTTCTCACCCTGCCCTCAGCTGTGACTGTGGTTGTGACTATTCCCCTGTGTTCTGGCAGCATTGACACGTGCTGTTTCCAATGCAGGCGGGCCCTCACTTTGCAGACTGGGGTGAGATGCAAGCAGACGGTGCGGTCAGCATTGCCTCAGCTCCAGTACACATGAACAGTGAGGTCGTGGCGGTTCTCACCCTTGCCTCATCACTTCCAGCAGCACTGCATGATGAGTAAGCACGTCCAGGCTGTCTTGACCAATGAGAAGCATGTTCTGCAACAGCTTTGCACCGTTGGACGCGCCAAGTGCAAGCCTCACCCTCACATCAGCAATACCAGCAGCACTGGACTCTGAGCGAGTTCGCTTTTTCTGTTGTGACCATCAGTGTGCAACATGAGTGGTGGCCTGTGACCACTCTGGCCTCGGCAGCTCCAGCAGCATTGCATGCTGAGTGAGTTCCATCATGTTCTGAACTCAGCGCTGCACAACGAGCTTGTAACAGTTTACAGTTTGGAAGTCTTCATGCGACCATTCTTGTCTCACTAGCACCAGCAGCGCTGCACGATTGGTAGGGATCATCTTGGCTGCCTTGCTGCACAATATGAACTTACTCTTACCCTTGCAACAACTGCAGCACTGTGTGATGGGTAAGTTCCTTGCAGTGTCAGTGTGTGTAAAAGAGAGTGTGTGTCTGTGTCAGTCTGTGTGTCTGTGAGTGTCTGTGACTGGGCTTGTCCACAGTCAACCACAACACCGAAGCCAAGCCCTCTGTCATGCCGCAGCTGCTTGCGCTGACAATGCTGGTGCTGATCACAGGAACAAAGCTAAGCTGGTGTGGGTCCTGGCTTTTGTTTTGGCACCCTATGCCCACCTGTTGTCCACAGCCAGGCACAAGACTGAGGCCAAGCTGTTCATTGAAGGCGTCGTGCCACAGCTACTGAAACAGGCCCTGGATCAGAAAAAATTGGACGCCAGTGTCCAAGGTCTGCATCTTGGCCCTTCCTGCTTTTTATCGATGATATGCAGAATCTTTTCTGTCCAATCAAGCTTGGTGCCTCCGCTTTTTCCAGCCACTTGCAGTTGCTCTCTGTTCATGTGTATATGCTGTATAGCCAAGCATAAAACTGAAAGCCAAGCTGTTCACCAAGGGTCCAAAGCGGCAGAGCACACACAGACTGTCCAGAATGTTCATGAGGCAGGTCTGGTGCATGCAGGAGAGCAACCGCAGTGCCAGCATGATGATAGCTTGTGCCCTCAGTGCCCTCAGGAGTCATGAGACCTTTCTGCTGAGCAGGCTGCCTGCAGAAATACACACAATGCTTAGTTGTGCCTATCAAGCACAGCTTTGTTAAGCCACTTCATTAGGCAGGAGATCAGCAACTGCCCACTTGTGTTCACGAGGCAGGTCTGTTCAATGCAGGAGAGGAACAGCAGTGCCAGCATGATGAAACTTTGTGCCCTCAATGCCAACAGGCATCATGTTTTCTCTTGTCTGCTTTGGTATGATTGCGTCAAGTCTTGTTCCCAACTTCTGCTACCAAAGCTGCAAAGCATAAATTGGCCAAAGTAGTGACAAAGAAGGTCATTGTATGCAGGAGACCAACAAGAATGCCAGCATGATGATAGCTTGTGCCCTCAATGCCAACAGGCGTCTTGCAGAAGAACTGCCTCTGCAGTGCAAAATGGGCCTGACAGGGGCATTCCCACCAGCCCATGTTTTGCACCCCCCGCTCGAGGTGAACATAGCAAGCCCAATGTAGCGATCCCGGGGCTGAGTGCCACTGACTAAAGAAGCACTTAAGATGTCCACTCAATCTATTGCTTAAGGCCAGCGTGTTGGTAGCCTGTGCCCAGAATGCCAGCAGCACTGTTCCAGACTGCTGCTTCCTCAGCAATCAGTGGGCCTTACAGGCGCAACAGCCCCTGATTTGCGCCGTCTGCTCAGCGTGATCATGGGGGGTCTTACACAGCAATACTGGATGTAATCACATCAACAAATGAAGACTACTCATGTCAAGTTGATTGGTTGTTCACTTTGCATGTGGTAAAGATCAAATGCTTGGATATGGCGATGCATTTGTAGAGCTGCAGCATGAGTTGAACTTAGCTCCCTTTTCTTGCTATTCTCTGTTGTTATGTAGCATTTTTGCCAATGCAACAACTTCATGCATCAAGAGTAATTGCTTTGTTGATCCAGGGTCCAGAACCCCCATGGGTCCCAAGCTGACCCCCAGTGGGCAAGACGCCACAGACCTTGACCTAGGGGACTTCTTCTTCAACCTGGTGTCCATGTGCATTGTGTATGCCCATTTCAGTGAAGCCACTGTGGCTGGGGAGAGCAATGCAGCTGTCATGTTCAGCATGCTCATAGCAGCCGTGGACATTGTGCTGCTGGCCATGCGCTGGCTGTGGTGTGAGCAGTTTGCTCAATACGGGTGGGCTTTTGCATCTTTTCTCATCCACCACTCTGAAGAGCTAGCGGTGTCATGCTGATAGAATTAAGCAGCACATTGCAATGGTGATATGCACATTGCTCGGTCTAATCCTCTGTCTCAGATCTGACATGGAGTGATGTTTTGTGTTGTGGACAGGCCTCTAGCATGTATTGGTCTGTCCAGCATCTAACAGAAAGCATGACATGCAAACACCCAGCAGCTGGGCAGCCCACTCAGGCAGACGAAGAATTATGCTCTGCTCTTTCCAAGAACTGACACAAGAGCATGGTATGTAGGGGCCGGGCATTTGGGATGTACCGGCTGCTGGTGCTGCCCTTTGCCAACACCTGGATGAGCTGGAGCCTCTTCCACAAGCTGCACTGGCAGCCCACATCTGCCCTCCTGTGGGGGTTCTTCCTGCTCACAGCCCTCTGCTTCTATCTTGGCCTCAAGGTACTTGCTGACACAATCAGTTTGAGCATGGAATTGATCTTCAATTTTTCTCATGTGTCACCTGGAGCCTCTTTCACAAGCTGGCAGCCCACATCTGCCCTGCTATGGACCTCTTCCTGCTTATAGCCGGCTGCTTGTATCTTGGCCTCAAGGTATTTACCACCTACTCTGGTCTGTCAACAATAGCAGTACTTGTTTTTCCAGCCAGCTGTGTGTCATCTTGGTCTGTTTTGCTGTGCTTCTGCCTGGGCCTGAAGATGAGCAGTCACCTCAACTATGATGCGTGTGATCACGCTTGTGTTAGCATCTTGCTGCAAGCTACACTGGCAGCCCACATCTGCCCACCTGTGGGGGCTCTTCCTGCTTACGGCGCTTTGCTTCTGGCCCTCAAGGTATATGCCAGCTCGTCTTTTGCACCGTTGATAGTCGGCAATGACAGTCAAAATGAACGAGCTATATTTTGCATGCATCAGCATGGTTTTTCACTACATTGTGAACATTTCCTGCAATGTATGCTGCCACTGACCTGATCAACAGCTTTGCGCCATGATTTGCATAGGCTCTGATGATTTGTTGCAAAAAGGTGACTGCCAATGCAAGCCCATCATGTAGCCGGACTGCTTTCTAGATGCGACTTCTCAACAGATGCACTTTGCCTGGCATGTGCCACTACAGCTGGCATCAACCGTCTTGGCAGCTGGAGGAGTGCCACATATCTGCTCATCATCAGCGGTCTCTTCTTCGCAAAGCTTTTTTGCCATTTCAATGAACTATAAGCTTTTTTGCCTGATTTCTTTTGCAGGTTCGCTTTTTCTGGCATGTGCCACCGCAGCTGGCATCAACAGTTCTGGCAGCTGGAGGCGCGCCGCACATCTGCAGAGCACTGCAAGCCAATGCATCTGGGACAGCTTTTTTGCCATATGCATGGTTTGTAACGGTTTTTGCCTGATTTTCATGCAGGTGCGCTTTTTCTGGCATGTGCCACCGCAGCTGGCATCAATAGTCCTGGCAGCTGGAGGCGCGCCGCACATCTGCAGAGCACTGCAAGCCAATGCATCTGGGACAGCTTTTTGGCCATATGCGTGGTTTGTAACGTTTTTTGCCTGATTTTCATGCAGGTGCGGTTTTTCTGGCATGTGCCGCTGCAGTTGGCATCAATAGTCTTGGTAGCTGGAGGTGCGCCGCACATCTGCAGGGCACTGCAAGCCAATGCATCTGGCACAGCTTGCTTGAGCCTTGTCACAGCTCTTCAGATGCTCATGGGCTTGGCTATTCCCTCGTTTCTCACCTTCTTGCTTGACTTCCGAATCAGCTCTGGCTATATGCCACATGTGCAACCGAATGCGTGGCTGCTTTCCCAACCCTAGCACCACTGCTGGCGTATGTGCAAGTTCTCCAGGCTGCGTTAACAAAGTTGACGATAGTAGCAACCCCACAACTAAGCTTGCGCAAAAGTCATATGTGAAGCTGAATGTGTGTAGCACTTGACTTGAAATTTTGAAATTCAACTGACTGCTTTCAAGTTTGAGGCACATGACTTGAGTGAAATTCATGTCAACATTCAATGAGTTTCTGCATCATCTGCCTCACTGTATCTGTACACCCTGGTTGCTGTAGACCCATTTGATTTTGTAATCCCAACAATTAGATCCAGACTGCTAGTGCTGCCTGACCTCTCTGCAGCAGTCATCGTGAAGATGCTTGTTACTGAACATTTTGCATCTGCTCAGTGGCACAGCTGAGGATGTAAGACCTTAAGTCAGTGGGTCAAAAACTGCAAACACATCCAAGCGTAATACGATCCACAAAGATGTCCAGTTGTCACAGCTGAGTTCAGCACAATAATCAATCTTTACAAGACAAGTAGGCCACATCAGTATGGATAGTCCTGCATCAGATTTTGCAGGGTGACATTGCTCAGTACACCAATCAATCAAATCAATAAAAGATGTGACGCAATTTTGTCAGAGTGCCTATTGAAGTGGCAAGCAAATGAATCCTGCCTGGAGAATTTCTCAAAAGATTAGACAGCAGCACCTTGAAACAGACCAAACGTTGAGTCCAGGCTGACAAGGCAACGCTGTCAAAAACCTGGATTTATTACGCGATCGCACCTCAGAGAAACATGCTGCAATCCTGCACGTTTGGCAGTGCTTGAGTTTGTGAATCCAGAACAATCTCAGCACTTGCAGCAACATTGAGAGTGGTCCGCAGAAATTGCTGATATGCAGCTTGCTCTATGAAAACATTTGTTGGAGGGTCCCTATTAGTCTGTACGTATTTGGTGTACAGCTGACTGATTGTGTGCAGCATCTGTTGGAGAAAGGCTGTATGCCTGTGCATTCTGAAGACTCTGACACCCTGCATCACATCACTTCAAATCAGCAATGCAACAGAGCTCCTCTTGTGAACACAATTGTGAACTTGGCTGACAGCTGCATGTGCTGACCAGTCACAGCTCAATCCACTAATGTCTGTCCAATGCTCCATCAGACTGCTGATGGGACACGCTTTGAAGTGTTGCCGGCACGAGACTTGACAAGTCTGAAAGCTACAACAACTATCAGATAGCAGGTGTAGACTCAGCAGGCAGTGGTACCCCTGCACCTGCTGTTGACTTCAGAATTGAAGTGGTGCATGAGTGACCTGAGCGATGCATTGGAATACATATATGCCGCACCTGAGTCGCTGATCTGCTAACAACCAGAGCCGACTTTGCGCCAGAAGCCAGCATCTCCATCTGCAGCTGGGGCACGAAGTGGCAGGGCACCTGCGTGAACATCGCCTGCTTTCAGGACAACTGCCCTTGCGAGAGGGATCAGCCAGCATGTCTCATCAGAGAATACAATCAAATCTCCAGGTCAGATTGATGTGGTCTATGATCAAATCGTTCAGTCATACATAGCAGAATTGTTTCAGCTGTGCAGACATGGGACAAATCAATAAATTGCACATTGGAATGACTGTGCTGCATCAGGGCTCATTAAATGCCTTTGTTCGCTTTTGATTTAATGCATGCATGACAAAAGTGCTTGATGGCTTCTAAATGAAGACAGACATTACTAGCCTCAAGAAGAGTGAATGCACAGGACAGCAGAAAATCTGCGCTGCAACTGACTGATAGACCACAAAAGAAGTGAGGACAGGTCATACCCTCATGTATGGTCCAGGGTCAGATACTCTAAACACCCGTCTTTGCTTGCCATTGCCGTTCAGATCCCTGGCTTCTCTGAATGGGCACACATTCTTTATCTCCACTGCCTCTAGCCACTCACCTGCTTCATGTTCTGTCTGCTGAGGAGGAGTTGCCGTGTCAGCTTCTGCCAGCGCTGCCGTGACTGATGCTGAAGCTGAGTCAGAAGCTGCTGATTGCGCTGACATGGCCGTGACTGATGCTGAAGCAGACTCAGAAGCTGCTGGTTGTGCTGACACGACTGATGGCGCAACAGCTTGTGAAGCTGCTGTTGTTGAAGAAGAAGAAGAAGAAGTTGAGGCACCAGCTGCAGGCGAAGGTGGGGTCCTGCCATACCATGGTGACTGTTGAGCTGTTGACATTGGTCTGAAAGGCGTGGCCTGCGCTGATAGCACTGTCTTAGCAGCAGCCATATTGGAATGGGTGATAGCATGTGTGGCGGAAGGAGTAGCAGCAGCAAAAATGGTAGCACACTGTGATTGGAAAGCAGGCTGATGATTTCTGGTCTGAGCTGCCTGCGCTGAGCTGATTTGGAGTTTTGCTAATAGCGTCTCAAACTCTGCCAATGATGCAGAATCCTTTGTAGCAGAAGCAGCACCTGCAGTTCCTGACAGAAGAGCTCGTTTGTGGGTGCTTGAGCCGCCTGTAGCTGAGCTTTGTGACGCTGAGCCGTGAGTGGCTGAGCCATGAGCAGCTGAGCTTTGAATTGCTTGGTGTTGGGTTGCTACTTCACTCTGCGCAGCAAGGGCGGGTTCAGGCAAGTGCCCGCTGCCCCTATGCCTGATAAGGCCGTCTGGGGACGCTCCAAGAGGGGGCAGGTCCTCCATGGAGATGCCCCATTCAGGGGGAATATGGATTTTAGGGTCAACCCAGCACAACCCTACTTCTTCCAGCTGGCTGCTTGGGAAAAGGTGCATGACGCTGAACAGCGCTGCAGCTTCCTGGGTGCTTCCCCATGCCATTCGCAGGCCCCCTTCACCTGTAGATCAGCAACAGCTGCTGGAAAGCTGCAATGCAAAGCACACACCATACAGGGTTTAAGGCTGGTAAAGATGGCACACAAGTCATTCAATCTATTGATGCTGCTCAGACATTCATTTTTGAACACCTTGACTGTGTTGCAGCATGTGTTATCAAAGTGGTACATGGGACTGAATTGGGCAGCGCTGCGGCAGGCACTGTGCCACCAATTCACAAGCTGTCGAGCGAAAAGCAATCAGGACCACATCATATGTTTGCCGACCCTAAGCACATGAGATGCAAAGTCAGATGTTGCCAAGATGACGCCATAGATTGGCCAAATGTTGATGGTTTTCAGGCAGCAGAGACAGAAACCATACAAAGGGAAATGTTGACAAAGCCTTACCTCGGCCTGCTACAAGTTGGCACCGTTTGCGCCTGGCATCAGTACTTGCATATGGGTCCACACTGCTTTCTTCCAGGTTAGCTTGCAACACAGCAGCCTTTGATGCAGAGTTGTTTGCTGCTGCTGCTGCTGATGCTGTGGCAGCGCCCCTTGTCTGCTGCTGCTGCTGATGCTTGTGCTTGTTTGATCGACGACGTTTGTGCAAGCTCTTATTGCCATAGCCAGAAGAAGAAGCAGCAGCAGCAGCAGCATTAGCTAACTTGATTGCCTCTGCCTCGTACTCAGACACTGTAATGGCATTCTGTAAGCCCTGCGGTGGCTGTGTCACAGCTGTGGTTGCCTGTACTGAGATCACTGGTGCTGCCGGCTTGTCCAACAGCTGCAGTCCATAGGCTGGCAGCTGGAGGTTGGAGATTGCTGAGAGGATTGCATTGTGGCTGACTCTGTCCCTTGGGATATTGAGCCGCTTTGCTGCTGCTGGCTCATAGAAGCCAAGCGCTGCATTTAGCCTGCCTGTTGTGAGCAACCCTTGGTGTAGCTGAGTCCAGAGCTGGCTTTCTTGCCTGACTTGCCTGCAATGCAAAATTCACAGTGTTAGGCCAGAGTTCAAGCGCTGTAGAGCAAGTGCTGCTATGCAATGATGTTGAGACAGGGGTCAACTGATCTCGAGCCTTCGACTGGATGTTTCCTACTCCACACTAGTTTTCAGCCGGAGGAAGGGGGCACCTGTAGTCGGCAGTGCTTTCGAGTCTCAAGTGCTTGAGAGGCGGAAGGCCGTGGTATTGTTGCTGGGCTCTCAACTGATCAAAGGTGATACGGCGCCAGAAAAGATTCGGTGTAATCCCAGACGCTTTTCCAACAAACGGAGGGCCCGTGCTTGGCGTTATTTGACTCATACAACGAGACGCAAGACTGCGAAGTCCTGACACTGCCGACTCTGCGATCGGCTGCACCTTATGCGAGACTACAATGACCCTTCAAGACCGCTCTGTGATGCTGCACTTCAATGCTGCAGTGCAGTTTCCGTGACGTATCGATGTGGGTGTCAGTAAAGCGGTCGTCATGTCGCCACCGAGCACGATAGGTGTGAAGAAAGCCACGTGCTACTAATTTGAAACTTGGTTGAAGAAGATGTCAGGTGGGGTTGCTCGACTGACTCAAATCTGGTCAAGCTTTCTCCCTTCCGCCAGACCATAACATCGCTAATGGGTGGACTGTAAATTGCCTCGTTACAGTTTGCAGCAGCTCCGAACCAGGACATGGTGTGCCTGACCAACAGTCATTGAACAAGGGATGAAACAGCAGATAATTTGTAATCATTTGGAGCGCTTGCTTGACAAGCAGTTGCGATACTTGAGGTTATTGGCACCTGGTGCGCAAGCCCAATCAGCAAAAATTCTGAGGCATGATGGAATGCACATGTCCTAGCCCAGAAAAAAGGATGCCACCATCAGATGCACATCAAGGCAGAATCTCTTGACCTGACTACACAATTTTGCAAGTTCCCAGTGCAGAGAAGGCATAGTATGCTGATTGGTGCATGATCAGGGTTTAGGCCCTAAACCCTAAATGATCAGCATGCTAAGCTATCACATCCACACATTGGACGCAGCCTTTCTACTCATCTACCGTAAATTGACAACTCCCCATCTACAGCAAACTAAAGCTGTTGCCCCTGAACAACACAATCTGATGTGTGCGATTTATCTACTCAAGAGCGAGAGTTCATATCCTCAGTCACTCCTGTAAAAATCGAGCGTGCTAGCCGTAAGAGATAGCAGAATCATCTGTGACCACTTGTTATCAAGGGGCCTGGTCGCTGTGCAAGGACACATTTGATGTTCCTTGTGCCAACTGCCCTTGCTGAGGCTGACCCCCACCAGGCTGTGTCTGGCCACCCCTCAGGGTTGACTGGGACGCCCTGTCAGACTCTGACTGTGTCCTGTGTACATTACGAAGTGAGTCTGGCAGGCTGATACCAGACTCGCTGTGCCTCAAACCATGCTGCTGCTGCTGTGACTGATGCTGTGGCATCTGCATTGACTGAAATGAGTTGGACTGCTGCTGAAAAAGGTATGGGTTTTGTGGGTACTGGGCAAACTGCTGCTGCTGGTGCTGTTGCTGACCAGGAAACTGTTGCTGTTGACCTGGGAACTGTTGCTGTTGCCCTGAGAACTGCTGCCCTTGGAATTGACTGTACATGTGCTGTGGCATGGGTTGCTGTTGGAAGACGCTGGGGGATGGGTTCAACCCTCCTTGAGATTGGGGGGTTGAAGCTGCCAAGCTCTCACCAGGGGCGGGCACAAATGTAGGCTGTTGCAGGAAGGCGGAGCTGCCAGTCAAAGGCCCTGACTGTGTAGCTGCATGCAACACCACAAGTGTCATGCATATTGCCATAGGATGCAACAGTGCTGCCCACTATGACTTTGTCACGAGCAGACAGTGTGTGTGTAAGACCAGACTGCAAGGATTGAGGTCCTACCTTGGGACAGAGACTATGTGTGAGTCTGTACAGTGGCTGGCTGTGGCGTGAATTGCACTGCATACGCTGAGGGTGCAACAGTGCTGCCCATGATACCTTCACCTCAAGCGGCTGGTGTGTGTGTAAGACCAGACTGCAAGGATTGAGGTCGTACCTTGGTACCGGGATTGTGTGTGAGTCTGTACAGCAGCTGGCTGTGGCATGAACTGCACTTGATGCGCAGAGGATGCAACAGTGCTGCCCACTATACCTTCACCTCAAGCAGACAGTGTGTGTGTAAGATCAGAATGCAAGGATTGAGGTACCTTGGGACAGAGACTGTGTATGAGTCTGTACAGCGGCTGGCTGTGGCATGAAGTGCACTCCATGCGCAGAGGATGCAACAGTGCTGCCCACTATACCTTCACCTCAAGCAGACAGTGTGTGTGTAAGACCAGAATGCAAGGATTGAGGTACCTTGGGACAGAGATTGTGTATGAGTCTGTATAGCGGCTGGCTGTGGCATGAAGTGCACTCCATAAGCTGAACGTGCAACAGTGCTGCCCACAATGCCTTCACCTCAAGCAGACGCTTGCGTATGCAAGACTGGACTGGAAGTGTGTAAGCCTTCAATTGAAAGGGGGTGAGGTCGTACCTTGAGACAGAGACTGTGTGTGAGTATGTACAGCGGCTGGCTGTGGCATGAACTGCACTCCATAAGCCGACGGTGCAACAGTGCTGCCCACAATGCCCCCCTGTGTAGTACTGCCTGAGCTGTGCCCTCCACTGCTCGTCATGCTCTTGTTCATGTACTTGATCAGATCTGCAGGCAGCGTGAGCAACATCATAAGTTGTTAGAGGACAAGTGCATCACACTTCAACTCAGGTGCTAGGTGTGTGTGGGTGGCAGCGAAGGCCCGCAATACCCCCTCCTGTGGCACTGCCTGAACTGTGCCCTCATTGCTCGTCATGCTCTTGTTCATGTACTTGATCAGGTCTGCAAGTAGCATGAGCGACATCGCAGCTTTGTAAAAGACAAGTCCATCACACATTCTATCTCAGGTGCTAGGTGTGTGCATGACAACGCATGCCCACAACACCCCCTCCTGTGGCACTGCCTGAACTGTGGGCCCCACTGCTACTAATGCTCTTGTGCATGTACCTGATCAGATCTGCAGGCAGCTCCTGAATGAGAGCTAGGCTGGCAGCATCATATTTGAATCTTTCAGTGGAGCACGTATCACAGTAACCAGATTGGCAAAGACTCCAGCGGTCAACAAACGTGTGTTGTGTGCATTAGACACACACTTGAGTATGAGCAGCTCTTCTTCACTGGAACAAAGCTAAGTTTTGAAGCACCAAGCATTGTGTCCGCACAGGCTTTCACGTCACAACCATCCAATGCCACATTGCGCCAGAGATGTCTGGCTGAGCACAATCAGCAATAGTAAGCTTTGTCAAGCAGAATTAAGCTGTGATGCTTTGTACAATTGAGTAGCATTGTGCCATACTGTGAAATCACACAGACAGAAGAAGGACTGTTGCAGCCAGCAACTCATGCACTACGCAAGCGCTCAATGCAAAAGCACACGAAACTTACTTGTGTAGCCCACAAGCATGATGTCATCTATGGCCTTAGACATATGGCCCACATGCTGCGCCTCAGTCAGAAGGTCAATGCGCCATTCTGTAAAGGCTTGACCTCCAGGAATGCTCACAGGGAACACTTGCAGAGAAGCTTTGCAATTCAGGAAAGCCGCAGGGAAAGGATTGCTGTTCATGGGATGGGTTGTGAGCTGCCAGCACCTGAGCAGGCCATGGAAAACGTCTATCAGTTGGGGAGCAGCATATGCTTGCCATAAAGCTGAATGCAACTGTGTCGCCAAAGCAAGGATGAGTTTGACCGTGCCATCGAGCAGACCTGTCAGTTGGTGAGCAACATGTGCCTGCCTTGCAGAATGAAGCATGTCTCACAACAGCATAGATTAGCTGGGCAAGGAGTGAATGAACCAACCCTCACGTGATACAGGTAGCCACGCACAAGCTGTGTATCAACGACAAGTGCATGCTCATCTCACATGATCATGTCTTGGTTGTCGAGCTTAGTCAGCTGCTCAAACAGAAGTTTGTCAGCAATGCCAAACACCCTCACTGCGCCAACATAGTCCGCTGACTCGCCTCCCTGACATACAAATACAATCACGTCATAAAGTGTCTAGCCTCTGATGACAGGGAGTACCTTGAAATGTAGCATGCTTAGCGTGCTGTTGAAAGGAACACTTTGAGGCGAGACCCAGCATACCAGCAGCTGCGTGAAAATCGGCCGGCCCTCCACGGTCCCCATCCACAAAGCCTGTTTCCCAAACTTGCCAATGACTGACCAGAGCACTTCTGCGGAGTGCGGCACGACGATAGATCGTTTCGCGCTGACAGGTGCATATTGAACACCGTTGTACATCAATGCCATTGCCATGTTTGCTTCGGGATCGTAGCTAGGAGGATGAAGCACGCGTGAGGCAATGTCAATCAAGTTGCGCGCTGCTTGCGACCTGCCCCAGACCCTGCTGTTCCAATGTCGTACGTGCCAAGAAGCTGTGTGTCGCGACTGTCGCTCAGTGGACTGAAGAAAGCGTTGTCGACCTAGCGGCAGAATCGCACCCGCTCGGGTCGCCTACCGTGGCCTGCTGAGTCCAGGTCTCTGTGTCTGTGCGCCGCTGCAGACAGGAGGTAGCGATTATTAGTATGGGATCAACCTCAGTTAATCCCCATGAGCAGACCAAAAATCAGTAATTCTATCCGTCACGTGGAGTCCTCGAGAGCCACGGTCGCAACCGTTCTTCTTCTGCTCCATGCATGCAAAGTTAGACTCGTCATCACCGCATGGTACTACTCAGATGGGCGGCAGCTGCAGCCTCATGTATCAGTAGATACAAATTTTAACATGCTGTGCATGGAAAATGTTGTCAATGTTGACATTGTGACAGCCGCTTGACAAGAAGCAGTTTGAAAAAAGGAAGTAAAGCTCCACAAAGACAACCAAGTCAAAACTTGACCAGAAAACCACTTTCTGATCAAGACCAGAGGACACATTGCTTGCAAGCCTCGACAAGCATAGGTACTATGACTAGGACACACACTGACACATACGATCACTATAGTCAGTGCTGGTTACCGCAGTAATTGTCAGCCTCCACTCTTCACACCCTTCTATTCTGAGTAAAGCCGCCGTCCTGATGTACGACGAGCGCGCTATATGGCAACAACAAGCTCAACTACATGATGTGTAAGGATTGAGACTGGAAAAAGCCTAAGCAATCTCAAATCGAAGCACAAGATGCCGATTCCAATTAGGGTAGCTACAGTAGAATCTGTCAAATGAGAAAGAAAAAGTCGAAAAAAAAGGCTAACAAAACAGTTGCACAGCCTGCCACAGCTCATGCAGAAAGCCAGTGCTTCAGTCCATCAACCCAGATCAGGCAGCAAGCCAACTGATGCTCACCAAACAGGAAGTTTTACGTCAACAAAGACACTTCAGTGCATCATGCATAACCAAAAAAACAACTCACATCTACAGACTGACATAGCCTGTCGTCTGCCAGCCGTCAGTTGCTGCCACAGTCTTGACCAAGCTGCAGACTTTGCATTGCTTCACATGAGACCACAAGCTGATGTGAGCAGCAAAGAACCAGCTCTAAGTGCAATGTCTGAACAGCACCCCTTGCATGCACACAGCCCAGCACATGCTATCCTGCATGCCTCTGCCCCATCACTGTGCAGCAGGTGGTTGCTGTTGAGCCGATGCAGCTGTGGCTGCCTGCGGAAGTGATTGAGACGTAGCTGTCTGCGGTTGACTGCTGTGTGCATGACTACTGGCAGCAAGGCGGGCAGCCCGGGGGGAACCCCTTTGAGACCCCCCTGAAGGGTTTCTTTGTACATCCCGCTGTGATCCAGAGAGACTTGATCCTCCCGAGAGACTGTGACTCAGTGCCAGCTGTTGAGCCTGCTGCTGCAGCTGCTGTTGCAGTTGTTGCTGTTGCTGCTGCTGACTCAAGGACAAGTGCTGGTACGGGTGCTGTTGCTGCAGCATCGGCATATGCTGCTGGTACATTTGAGGGAAGGGCTGATAGGGGCCAAACTGCTGTTGTGCAAATTGCCCATAAAGAGGGGACTGCATGGGCAGCTGTTGGAAACTGCCCATGCCTGGTGGACCCATGCTTTGGCCGCTTGATTGTGCTGCAGACAAGTCTTGCCCAGGAGCTGGTACAAAGGAGGGCTGCTGAAGGAATGTGGAGCTTCCTGTCAGCTGGGCTGCGTTCAGGGCTGCAGCCAAATGTTGCAGATGGTAACTCAGTTGTGCTTTCAACATGTATATGTATATGCATATGCGGGGCATTGCAGCAGCCAACAAAATGTCTGCTGCATGCTTGATGCAGCAATCCGAAAAGCGATCTTGGATCGGCGTCATTGCTCTTACAGTCAGCTACAGAGTTGTCTGACAAGCAGCTGCTTGATGATACAAGAAGGCATTGGCAGCTGAACACTAGAAACACACACAGTGTTGTCACAGTGATGCATAAAAAGTAAGTGTGTCTTGGTGAGCATGCAGGCCAACATGTATTGCAACAACCTGTGCATGACATTTGGTGCCATCAGCCAAACACATCGCTCCTTTGTTTTTGGACAGTTGCGTATCAGTATGCACATGCAGCCAAGCAAGTCATGAGGTGTACCTTGAGATAGCGATGGGGTCTGTGTTGGTGCGGCTGTAGGCTGCTGCATATACTGAACACCATAAGCTTGAGGTGCAACCGAGCTGCCTATGACGCCAGTAGTATGACTGCCAGAGCTGCTGCCTCCACTATTACTGGCAGTCTTCTCCATGTATTTGGTCAGATCTGCACAGATGTTGCATGCTGAGCAGGACTGCATTAGTGACAGGTGCAGGGAAGCTCTTGTTTGCACAGCACTGAACAACTGCACTGACTCTGCCAATGCACAGGTACCTGGACAATATCTGCAGCAAGCTGCTGGCAGCATGACAAGGTGCTTGCTCCAGCTGAGGTACAGATTGCAACTTCAGCTGACAGTCACGATCATGAACTCGGTCATTTGACATCACACAGACCTGACCTGACAATGCGAATCAAGCTCAACACCGCCAGGGCTATGCTGTGATACACAGATGTGACTTAATGCTCTGCACTTGCAGCACAGTGCATGGGCAACGCGCAAGTTGTGTGTGCTGACTGATAGTAAGACCGGAGGTGTATCTTTATTTGCTAGTGCGATGGTTGCTCACATTTTAGTGAAGACTTTGAGTGGTTTTGCCTGGACTATGCTTTTGGTTGGTCGTGTTTCAGCAGTAGCCTCAGCGGTGTCTTTTGATGTAGGTTCTGCTCTACATGGTGCAGCTAGCTCATGACATGGGATTGGCATGGTGAGCCTTACTTGACAAGCCAACCTCCATGATGTCATTCATGGAATTAGTCATGTGCGCAGCAGCATGCGGCTCTGTCAGCAGCTCCATCTTCCACTGAAGGAACGCCTGCCTGCCAGGAATTGACACTGGGAAAACTTGAATGGAGGCTTTGAAGTTGACAAAAGCCGCTGGCCATGGGTTGCTGTTCATTGGGTGTGTCATCAGTTGCCAGCCCCTGCATCAGCAAGACCCTCAAGCTTGCACAAGGAGAAAACTGCAGCAAGGTCACATGCGATGCTGCATGGCAGGCAGGTGAGCCAGAGCGCCATCAGGTCGAAGTGAAGCGTGGGACAGCTTACATGACCATGTCCTGATTGTCCAGTCTGGTTAGCTGTTCAAACAGTAGCTTATCAGCTATGCCAAAGACCCTGACTGCGCCAATGTAATCAGCAGTCTCACCTCCCTGCAGCATGTGTGATTTGCTGTCAAATCTGAATGCCAGCAGCGCCTGGCGGTGGCAAGCTGTTGGCTTGTGAAAATTTCAACAGCACCTCGGTGCTGGACAGCTAAATTTGCAGGACATAACGGCTTAGGAACTCACGAGAAGCTGCGTGAATATGCGCTGGCCCTCCACACTACCCATCCATAGAGCTTGTCGCCCAAATTTGCCGACGACAGACCAGATAATTTCAGCATCATATGGCACCACAACTGATCTTTGTGTACTGACAGGTGCAAACTGCTTTCCATTGTACATTAACGTCATATTCATGGTGACTGCAGCCCTTGGCAGAACCTAGACCCAAGCTCTTTCCAACGGCGTGCGCTTTCAAAGTCAAAGATCGTCTGACATCCACGCCTGTGCTGTGTCTAAGAACCCGCCAGCCTCAAGTACGGCACGGCTTGACGAAGACACCAGCACGACGCCTATGACAGCCTGCTTATTCCGAGAGCTCTCCGCACGTTGCCGCACAGTTGCGTATCGTGAGCTCTATCGCTATTATGCATCCCTTCATAAAATAATGGTTGCAACTCGACATGCCATCCAATTGCTCAGCATGCATAGCAGCATCATGTGCACCTGCCCAGGCTCCTGCTGCAGCGCGCAGGCCAGCAGGTTTTGGCATGGCAGGCAGGCCAAAGCCCATCCGCAAATCAGTGGCTGTAGACCCCACGATAGTACTTCAGCAGGCTGGGATTACCATTTTGCCAGAGGCCCCAAGCAACGTTGCTGCCTCAATTGTAGATGCTGCTGGGTCTACTTCAATGGCTGTTGATTCCAATGCTAACGCTTGAGGTTGCTTTCCGGTTATTTCTTTACAACACAAACTGTTTTTGCTTATCGAGTTTTGATTTTGTTGTCGCTCATGACTTACAATGATAGAATCACACAACTCAGTTGTTTGAATTAGAGTTTGCCACTTGTGGCACATGCGATTAGACTTGTTGTCTAGCTGAAGCATGTAAATTCGCCTTCTCGTGGCTTTCTCGGGCTTCTCGGGATGACGTGAATGGTCACGTGGCATGGCTGTCACTGGCAGTCACAGAAGACGAACGAAAAGCCTCACCATCTGTCGTAAGCCGGTCGCAAGGAACTAAACCATTGAGAGTAGTCCCAGCACAATAGTCCTCCTCGAAGTGCCCAAGCCTCGTTTGCCGTGGGCTGGAATAATTGGCAGGCTTTTGCGCAGAAAGCATGAGCGACAACGCATGCATAAAAGCTGATCATTGGAGAGGCCAAGCACATTGCCAACGACTATTTTGTTATCCGCAGGCAGATCTAGTCAAGATTTTCAAGACAATGTGATATTCGATTCACAGTAACACATTGCCTGAACACAAGACTATTGCTGGCAGCTAGCTCATGAAACAGCAATAGACTTCTTGGCCACAAAGCGCCAAACTCTGATTCTGGTTGTCATGGCTCCAAAGCGTTTTGCTAGCCCCATTTTCGGGGACTTCCCGCATCAGACTGATCGCTTAGCCGCTCGTTGACTATGCCGTTGTTCGTGCACATGCCAGGTTCGTCCAGTGTCTCGGTTGGCTGTTTGCCTACTGGGAATGGACATCTCCCCTGAACCCACCAAAAAAAAAAAAAAACCCCTGGTTCTCAGGTTCTTCCAGGCGCCAGTGTCTAGCACGCAACACAAGAAAGAGGACTCAATCCTCCTTGCTGTATTTTGTGCCTACAGTGAGCAGCGCTGAGACATGCTGACAGTTGCTGCTGAGCATGCTATAAGCCGATCGCACCATTTGCAGCATGCTTGCGTCCAATGTGCCTGCACAAGTCATGACTACTTGCCTCAGATCTAGTCATTTGATGAAGACCACAACCCCGAGTTGCATTGGAGACACACCCAACTTGTATAGACAACATCAGAAAGCAACAGACACAGCACAGAAGAAATGTTAACATCTTGAGCACCTTGTGACATGGCACTCACCTGACCATACAATGAGCTCGGAACCTGCCGTGAATTGCTTCTGAGACAAGTCATTTACATCACGATACAACAGCGCTCCCTTCATTCTCGAAGCATGTATGTCTTCGCAAACCATGTTGGAACGTCCGCTGGCGGTCCATGCATCATGGCCCTGATGTTGTCCATGTACACATGTCCAGATGTGGCTTGGTCAGACTCTCCAGCCGCAAGATACAGCTGAACTGGAGAAAATGCAGTTTCTCCTCTGACCTTGACATTCACCATATTGCTCCCTGAAAAGACATGGTTTCTGCGCATCAGCTTGTATCGACACCAACAAGAATATACTAGCAAGCCTCACCCATTTTCTGACCATATTTTGTGCAGCCACGCCTCCAACTGAGGACCCTACAAGCGAACGTCCACTGGATCACGGCTGAATGACGCGCCAATTGTTTCAATTTAATCACTAGCATACCCCAGGGGACCATGAAACCAAGAATCATTAAGCTGAGTGCAACATTCTGACATCAGCAAAGTAGGCTACCTTGCAGTGACTCTACTTCAGCTAGTATGGCATTGGCATCTGCAATGCTCACGCCTGCGTCTGTCATGTCCTTTTTGGTGAGCTTCACAAAAGCCTTGCCCACTGCACTGCCTGCTGCATATCCCAAGCTGTGCAAAAGACTCTTGACATGTTTCTTGCGCTGTTCAGGAATATCGCCCTTGTCCACTAGTTCGCTGACTGTAGTCATGCTGTAGCAAAGCACAAGGAGCCTCAGAGCGTGCAAAGACATTGTGAGTTTGCAAACACGGTGCCTCAAGCCCAGGCACCCTATGGTATGGCTAAAGCAATTGACTGGATGTATGAGCAGGACATCCACATGCATGACAGCCTGCATCACAGCCTTGTGCCCTATCCAAGTTGTCTGCCAGCTGCGCAGAGTGAGCAGCTGCGTTCCTGCTTTGGAAAGCAAGCTTGGACCAGCAAAAACTTCAGACCGTGCTCCAAATCTGGCGCTGATGCGGTTCAAAAATGCGTCTGCAAAGCATTTGCCGGTGCAGCGTGGTCAGTGCTTCCGTACCTCTTAACTCGCGCCAAGCTTACAGCCTTGCGGACGCGCCAGCGCAAAGCTTCAGCTTCACTGCTGAACCAGAAGCAACGCTTGTGCCGCGACTGGGCTCAGCAAAACACAAGAGAAAGTAAGAGCTGACAAGTTGTCTGCCGCCTGACTGTGTGACGATAAACGAGTGCTGGGCAGCTAAGACTGTCACGCTTCCACTGGGGGATCGTATCACAGGTGCTGCCAAACAGATTGCAGACGCTGCCAGAAGCCGGAACCCGACACAGTCCGCGACAGAAAGAAGAAGCAATTGTCTTTGCTGAACAGGCAGGGCTTCTGGAGCTACCACATGCCCGTTCTGGCTGTACGACGGAGTTCTCTCTCTTGCGGTATGTTATATTTGACAGCTGAGGCCCTTCAGCACATCGCAGAACGGCATGTCTATTGCCGAAGCTTGAAACGCCATGTTTTGCAACAAATATGCAATAATTACTGCAAATCCCCACAGAACAGCTTTGAAGCACTGCAACACTGGTGTTACTACGCAATGGTGCCTTGTTGGCTAGCACAACGGCTTTCATCAGTCAACAAAAGCCTTCCAGTGCAACGTGCTCTACACGTACAAGGAGCAAAGGCGTGAAACGCCCCTACTGTCAGGGCGGATAGGTCAAACTGTCAAGGAATCCAAAACGGCATGGCAGGTGAAGGCAGCTGGAACTTAAGGCGAAGTGTGAACGGTTAACGTGCGGTGATACCCAGACATCGTGAACCCCAGCTCAAAATGTCAGGTACCGCCAACACAGCAACTTCAACTGCACCGCAGCACGTCGTGCTGCAGCCACCTGCGGACTCGGCTTCAGCAGCTGAATCTGCGCAAAAGCAACCAGGCGCGCCGGCCGGACCCCCACAAAGTGCTGCATTCTCAGCAATGTCACCTGCCAGCGTACAGCCATCTCCCTCCACCGGCTCGGTCTCGAATCCAGTGCAGGAGGCGTCGCCAAAGTCTGACAGCAGAGATCAAGCAGCAGGCAGCGCTGCCGACCGTCAGGACATGAAAGACAACACAGTCATAACTGGACGCCAAGGAAGCGAATCAGGAACAATAAAAGTTCCCGCTGGTCAGACCCCTGTTCCTTGGCCAGCTGTGACTGGTGCTCCTCCTGGCTACCCAGGTACAGCCTTATCCGCAGTGCTGCACCTCAACATGCATGTGCTGCCTGCCTAGGATGGGATCTCCTGTATTGAGTGCTGTTAGATCACACATGGAGGAACAATTGCATTCTCTGTGTTGATGCTTTTGGTAGTCTGCCACAAGCGGTATGCTGTGTCAAGTCAGCTTTTCACAGTCCGCACACACCCAAAACATTTACTAGAAACATAGAGTGTTTGCAGTATCGTTTTCAGAGGCAGCAAGTACCAAGCACTTGGAGTACAAGTCTGACAGAACCTCTTGCTGTGCAGGCACCCCACACACCCTTGAGGGGCCTGCCCCTCCCCCCCTATACAGGGGCTTTATGGATAAGCTGACAGCCAAGGCAGATGAGCTGATTTCCGGCAGACCATCACAGCAGAACTACCAGAACCAATCATACTCACAGCAGGGCTATGGGCAGCAAGGGTATGGTCAGCAACCCTACGGTCAACAGCCTTATGGTCAACAGCCATATGGTCAGCAACCCTATGGGGGTCAGCAGCAGTTAAGTGGTCAGCAACAATATGGCAACCACTCTTATGGTCCTGCACAGCAGTATCAGCAACCGCAGTACCACACGCAGGGCAGCCTGGGGCAAGGGCAGTTCCAGCAGCCTCAAGGGGCCCCACCAAACTATGGCATGGGTCCGCTACCCCATGTCAATCCTGGTCAGGTGTGACACTTCACCTGTCAACTCAGGTTCAACTGACTGCTGTGAAATCAATGCCAGCAATTTGGCACGCAAAACCAAATCCAGTCAGGTCTTTTCCTGTGTCACACATTGCTGATCATACTTTGCATACAGCGCCAGCACGCCAAAGACTAGATCCTTTGACTCTGAGTTGTGCATGAGCAGGCAATGCAGTTGTCTTGTTTGCCGATTTTGTTGTGACTGATTTTGTTATACCACAGTCGTGTTGCAGTGTCTAAAGTATGTCATCAGACCGTCTCCAATTCGGCACATTTGACATGAAAAGCATCTGCAATGACCAAGCAAGTATGCTGGAGACTCTATGTGTTTCAGCACTGTCAGAGCAAAGGCCTTGACTAGTGATTGCAGGTGAGTCACCAGATGCAATTGCCCACAATACAATATCCACAGGGAGTCATACCATGACAGGTTATGGTGCTGCAGGCAGGGCCATACTGGGAAAGCTAGGGTGTTGCCACTTTCCAGAGCCGGTCGTCCCCTTGGCAATGTTGCACAACACAACTACAACCTGATACTGTTGTCATGATGACTGATCACAGATACTGATCATGATGCTGCAGGCAGGGCCGTACCAGGAAAGTCAGGGTGGTGCCCCTTTTCAGAGCCAAATGCCCCTTGGCAATGTCCCGCAGCACAGCTACAATCCATCAGGCGGCCTGCCACCTCGCCGTAAAGCCCTCATTTGTGGCTGCAACTACAAGTGAGCCTCTTCAGCCAGCACATGTTTGTGACAGCAGTATCTTTGCATGCCTTGTAACTGTAACCTCCTTGCTAGAGACAGATGCCCCTCAGCAATGTCCCACAACAAAATTACCACCCCTCAGGCAGCCTTTCACCCTGCCTTAAAAGTCCTCATGTGAGGCCTGAGACTACAAGTGAACTGCTCAGCCAAGACATGCTGTGACTGTGCTGTAACCGCATGCCTGGTGACCCTGATCTCCATTCAAGACAAAACTGCTTCTTGGCAATGTCACAGCACAAATACAGCCCGCTTGGGAGCTCACTGCATGATTTTCCTGCTGAAGAGCCATTACCAGTTCCAGGACTCCGAGTTCTAGGCGTTTCCATCTCCAGCATTTCAGCTCTCTCGAGCTTGATCACTGTTGTGCAGGGCATGCAGCTGTGCCTTGAAAGGCTAGATCGATAAAGCCCATTGCAGGATGGTCTTGCTCAAGAGACACTCTCCAGTTCCAGGACTCTGACTTCCAGGTGCTTCTCATTCCAGCCTTTCAGTTGTCGTAAGCTTTCTCACTATTGTGCAGGGGAACCAGCTGCAATTGGACCTTCTATGCAGGCAGTGCAGCAGTGCTCAGCAGCAACTTCACTCATTGCTTCTGCAGCAGCAATGCTTCTAGTCCTAAAATTCCAATTCCAGGCCCCTGACATCAGCAAATTCTGCTATGCAGGGGATCAAGCTGCGCTTTGAACGGCTGCATCAATGACGCCCATTGCATGATGTTCCTGCTCAAGAGCCGTTTCCAGTTCCAAGACTCTGATTTCCGGGTGTTGACTGATGACCAGGCCAGCTCATCTCAGTGGCCAACCAGGGCAAACATGTTTGAGGGGTTCAGGTGGCTAGCACAAGACGCAAGGCCTGGCGACTCTCTGGTCTTCCACTACTCAGGTGAGCTTGATGTGATCAATCATTACACCCTTTGTCTTACAAGACAGTCATATGAGTGTTGGAGTGGGTCACCAGAGCCAACATGTTTGAAGTGAGCTTGATGTGACAAATAAACGCACCCTTTGCCTTACAAGAAAGTCACCTGAATGTCTGAGTATTTCACCAGAGTCTACTGGTCGAGGCCTGAGATGGCTGGCACAGGATGCAAGCTTTGGTACCCCATTGGTGCTGCGACTCAGTTGAGAGCACATGGCTCTCTGCTTTGGCACACCTCAAGCTCTCTTTATCGTGCTGTACCCAAGAACAGCTGACTTTATCTCTGCAGAGTTGGGCCGTGCCAAGTTCAGCAGTGACATCTGTTTAGCTCATGATGTATCAGATCACATCTGTGTACTGATGCTTGTGCTGGAGGTCGGTCTTTGAGCGGTGATGCCTGTTCAGTTGGGGTCATGTCAGATGCTTTCTGCAAAATCATGCCTGTGCCAAGTGCCTACTCCTGAGCAGTATATTCAACAAATCAATTGAAACAAATTTGAATCAAGGTTGCATTGTTGCTAATAAAATTGGAAAAAACACCAACTTTGCCTGGATGTTTTAAATGCGCAACATCTGATTCTCCGCCTTGTGCAATGCAGGCCATGGCCCGCAAACAGCTGATTGTTGCTCCCAGAGCAGTGATGCCTGTTTAGCTGATTTTGTTTAGCTAATTTAAACGCATTCTGCAGCATGAAACCTGTGCTAAGTGCCCATCCCTGTGGGCTGTCTTTGATGCTTTGAAACCACTTCATTTGCTATGACAATATATACAAGTAAGCAAACTGTTGATAATGACACAGAGAACGGTGTGGTCTAGTCAGATATATCAACAGCATTGAGCTCTGAACAAGCTAGTCTGGCAAGACAAAATTTGTGCTACACACAGCTAGCACTCTTGCTGAAAAATGTAATGATTATCGTGATGATTATTCATATGGTGTTCTGCAGGGCATGGCTCACAAACAGCTGACCGGTCTGGGGATGAGTCAGACGGCTTGAACGAGACCCTGTGCCCCTGTGACTTCAAGCAGGTCAGGCTCTTTTTCTTTTGTCTGGTTTGGCTTAGTATGTGCTTCACACCGCATATAGTCTGTGTTTTGCACTGCATATACTGCACCCTTTTTCCACCATTCTGATGATCATGCATGTCACAGTGTGAGTCCTTAGCGCCTCGCCATCTAGCTAGCAATGTCTTTTATCCGTTATGCGCTCTGAAACAATACACTAATGAGATTTCTCATCAGCACGTCATGTGCGCCCTTGTGGGTTGAAAGAGCTCAGCAGTCCTCTTCCCCCCCACCCCCACCCACCTCTGACCCCTAACCCCCTGCGTTTGAAAGACACCCCAAGTAGTATTAGTTTTTCATTCAACCTTGTGTTTGGTCTTCAGCATGAGCAGCTGACTTTGAGTCTGACTTGGTGAGTTATGAACCCTGAAATGCACGTCTGCATAGTCTTTGATGCAATTGCAGTCACACCACTCTGTGACAGGCAAGAGCAGACTTGATGTCATGTCTATTGTCATTGGGAACCTCCTGCAGCAAAGGACACAAGTGCTTGCCTGTTTTGCAGCTTGGCCTGGGTCAGGACATGGCTCGTAAGCACAATTTGATTGCATGCAAGGATGTACAACTTCCAGTGCATTTGCAGAAAAATGCAGTGTTGGCAACATTCATGTCAAGTAACACTGTCTTGTGCAGGCTGGTCAAATTGTTGTTGATGAGCTGAACAATTGGCTGGCAAACCCATTGCCTTCAGGCTGCAGCTTGCACTGCATCCCATGCTTGTCACAGCGAGTATGTTATGAATCTGCTACAGCATCTCATCTGATCACACTCTCTTATTCTATGCAGGCTGGTCAAATTGTTGATGACGAGCTGAACAACTGGCTGGTGAACCCATTGCCTCAAGGCTGCCGCCTGCATTGCATCATAGACGCCTGCCACAGCGGGTCTGTCATGGACCTGCCGTACCGATCCAAGATCAAGTACGGGCAGCCTGTCTGGAAGGAGGAGTATGCTGGACCTACCAGGGTTTGGAAGGTACTGCTCAAAAGCGCTACTTGACACAAGCACTCAATTGAGCGTGCTTGTGTATGGTCATGCCTGTTGGCCTCTGTTTGAGGTTTAGTCTGCCCTTCATGCTGGCAACAAATAGTTCAAATCCATTTTGTATCACATCTGATCCTGCAAACATGTTGACGTCTGCATTTTAAGATGTCTATAAGTTGAGAGCTGTAATTCAATCTGGAGCAGTACAGCATCACACATGCAAGGTGCGCAGGATTTTCAGATGTCTGTAAGCTGAGAGCTGTAACTCAATCTGGAGCAGTACAGCATCACGCATGCAAGGTGCGCAGGTCCAAAGCTAGTCTTGCCACGTAGTTCACATCAAGTCAGCAGTTCTTTTAGACACGTGTTTCACTAGAGTTTGGTGTTACCTGTTGTCATCCAGTCAACTTTGAAATCGTTGCTCTCACTCTACAAAGCGCATATCATTCATGATGCAAGCAGTTTGGTCGAATGCTAGCCAACCCCAGTGAGAATGCAGCCAACTGCATGAAGTCACCATTGCCACTGCTGCTGTAGGGTACCAATGGAGGAGAGGCCATTCAGTTTGGAGCTGCCAGGGACAATCAAACAGCAGCAGATACAGCAGCCTTATCAGGCAATGTCTCTACTGGAGCAGCCACTTTCTCCTTCATCCAAGCTATTGAGCAGGGTGGTCCGTATCTGACATATGGTCAACTTCTGTTCAATATGGATGCTACTCTGAACAAGATGAATGGGGGCAGCAGCAGTGGCAACTTCAGCAGCATCAACCCTTTCGACCCAATGTCTCTTGTGTCAGGACTGATGGGTGGCGGGAAAGCAGGGCAGACACCAATCATGAGCTCCAATACACCTTTTGACTTCAATCGCAAATTCTATATTTGATGAAGTGAGACAGCAGCATTGGACAACAGCATTGTACAAGTTTTTTTGTGGCCAATTCTGGTTGGTTGTAATGATTGCCTGTCCCGACTGTGTTCAGAGCAATGCAAAGAAGCAGAAATGGTTGCAGCAGCAAAGCCTGAACACCAATTGACAAGCGGCATCAATGAAAGCAAACGTTGTTTGAAGATTTCTGTAAACATGTTGTTTGTATTTGCTACTGCAATGGCCATGATCTTGCATCGACTTCCATGTGACTAGCCTGCGTTTTCAAGTTGTTTCGCCTTACTCTGGCAGGCTGGGGTCTCTACCGTTTTTGACCCTTATCAAAACACATTGCCAACTACCTTGACATGAAACATATGCCACAAACTCACAGTATGCACAATATGCACGGCTCGAAGTCCATGGGCATGACTGCATCTGTGAGACTTACAAGCTGATGCATACGCCGCACAAATTTGGAAGGCTGACGCTCAGTCGCAGACCGTCTACTCATCAACTGTCACTGACTACGAAGGAGGACAAACAAGACAAGTAAGACAAATTTGCACAGAGTTCAAAATTTGAATTCACAGTTGCTGATACGTACCTTTGTTGTTGCAGAGCCGGTGTCTGGGTGAAAGTCTTGCATCCGACGGGTACTCATCGGATGATTGTTGAAAAACAACCCCGTCGAGCTGAGTACCCGCCACATGACGATCTCTGTTGCAGATCATGATTGTCATCAATTGTTACGGGGTTGCAAGTCAGACGATATTACAAGTATTGGCTTGGTGCTGGAAGGCACGCAAGACCTGAGCAATAGTACCAAGTGAACTTCGATAGTCCGCTCTAGCCTTGCATCAGCTATATCCCGGCAAGATCAATAGGGTTTGGCAGCAGCAATGCCATAACCTAGCAATCAGAGCACCCTGCTACATTCCCCCCCACTCAGATCCAACTCACACATTGGACAAGAGCTCCTGGGGTGCATGGGAGATGTAACAGGCAGCACAAGCCAACTTGCCATCCAATGGGACACAACCTTTTCAATCATCACAAGAAACGACCAACTCACAGCCAGGACCGCAGCAACTCTCTTAAGCAAAACACCCCTTAGCTAACATTGTCCTATGCGGATCCAACAATTGGCTGTATTCAATGAGCAACATTTCAAGCGAACAATAATGTACAACAAGCACATTGTGCCAAACACAAAGAAAGCACTGAGCAAGTCACTGCAAGAACTTCAGAGCATCTTCTTCTTTTGACGTCGTCTGGTGCCAACACCACCACCCTGTGATGCAGATTGCTGATCATGCTTTACGGTGGTGCGAGCTTTCTTTGCAGGCCTGCCTCTCTTACGCTTGCCACCTTCTGCAACTGCAGCGTCAGGATTTGTCATCAAGAGCATTGTCATCAAGAGCATTGTCAGATGCTTGACCAAGGCGGGGAGCTGGGCGGCTCTGCAATTCCAATCCATCCAAGTAATCCTGAATGGCACCTACAGCATTTTTCAGCTTTGATTCAGGTTGCCGTTCATTCTCCTCAGGTCCCAAGCCCTTGAAGGACACAAGGTAGTCCCTGTGATTGGGCTGACCCTTACGAGGTGCCGACCTGTGCGACACAAGAGAAACTTCAAGTTCCTCAAGCCCATCAGGCAACATAGCAGGAGGCGGTGCAGACCTGCGTCCACCATCCTTAGGCTTTGTCAACAGAGACACATGAAACACATTGTGAACTCTACTCATAGATGCAGGAAGCAACAGTTTGTACGCCAAGTCGCCCTTGCAATCTATGATCTCAAAAGGCCCCAGCTGTCTTGGCATGAACTTCCTGGAACCAGCAATAGACAAAGGTATGCCTTTAGGTGACAGGAAGACAAAGTCGCCAATCTCAAAAGACATGGGATGGTGCTTAGCATTGTAAGATGCTGCCATCCGCTTCTGGGCCTGTGCCAGGGAATCCTGAGCGTGCGCAATGGATTATTTGATCCTACCAACAAAAGTGTCAGCTGCAGGCAGTTTGTACACCACATCAACATTGACAGGCGTCCTTGGATGCTGTCCATGGTTCAAAAAGAACGGTGTATTGTCCGTAGACTGATTCCAAGCATTGTTGATAGCGGGGGGTAATCCTCCGGCTGGCGCGATTGATGCTGACGCCTCGGCTCAGCATGGCAACGGTTCAGCTGGCAAC